>JAVJIF010011216.1:0-140989 GCA_038442645.1 Agave tequilana | reverse complement strand
CAAACAAAAAAAGCCTATGTTTCTCTCATTTTCTTCCTACGTTTCTGTTGTTTATTGTATCTCTATTATTGTCTGAGCCTAGTTAGATTTAGGCACCCTCCATCAAGGAGGCATATTTGTTTGTTCTCTCACATTTATGTTTACATTTTTTGTTGTTCTATGCACGTCAATTTATTGTCCGAGGCTAGGCAGAAATTTGCACTTGCAATTCAGGGCTACTTCAGCAGGGAGACCTATTATTCAATTTGGCTTCGTCATACACTGTTCTGGTATTTTAGAAGCTAAACATGTATAAGAGTGGTTGGCACACACATATATAGTGTTTGAAGATCTGTAATAATTTGCAATTTAGGTCTTGATATGAACTTTTGTTGCAGATATGAAGAAAATTTTCCCATTTGGGCTCTTCCACTTTGGAGGAGATGAGGTAAATACAGGTTAGTTTCATTTTTGCTTTCTTATTGTTACAAATTTCTCTACATACCTTTCACAATGCTGAATGCCAGTTTCTGCAAGAACTAGTTAGTAGACTTCAGCTTGATTCTTTATTAAAAAAAAACTTTTTTTAACTTGAATACAGGGTTTCTTTCGTCTTCTTTTTCTTTTGAGGAAGGGAAGCAGTTCATGGATTTCTGAATGCAATTCTTTGGTTACGAGAGAGGTTGTGGCCAGGAGCTTGCCATAAACAATCAAACTAAAATCATGCATAATTTTACCATTTGTTTTGTTTTAAACCAAATTCACGTAGGAAAGAAACCTGCAAGTATGCTGCTAAACTGTGAATGCTTCTACTCTTCAAAACTTAACCTAAACTTTTATGCAACTGAAACTTGCTGACAATTCAGATACCTTACATGAATGGAGGAAGGGTCATAATAAATGATAAATCAGTTATTGTCTCATGTTGTTTATAAGAAGTCCTCCCTCTCTAACAGTTAATTCTGGGAGGGAGTAACAATCGATTTGTTCTCTATAGTTAATTTAGAGGAAGACTAAGGATTAGTGATGCAATACGGGATGGATCACAATCACCTTCAAGCAATGGAAAAGAAAACTAGGGTTTTGCAAGGAGAAGAAGAAAATGGGAATTAGGGTTTAAGAAAATGGATAACTTTAGGCTTCACACCCCTTGAACCATGGACTTCACACCCAATCTCAATAACTCAAGCTTCATGAAATTTTAACTGGAAAATTTTCATTCATTTATTGATTGCCCATAAGAGAAGTTCTGAGGCCTATTATAGGCTTTATAAAAGTTCAGTTCCAGAATTTAATCATTGTGGTACTAAAAATAAAATAAATAAAGCAACTAACATAAAATAAAATAAAGCAAAATAAACTAGACTAAATAGATAGATGTAACACGTGATGTCTTATCATTTCTCCCGGATAGAAAAAACTCGACCTTGTCGAGCGTGAGCTCCCTACACGAAGCATCTCAATCGGGTTATGGTGGTGGTTGGAGAACTGTTAATCATGCATCAAGTCCGAGCCACAGCGTTGGAGGTGAAACTGGCCTCCGTGACGAATCAGCTGCAATCGATAGTAGATCTGAAAAGGCACATGCAATAGAAATAGTTGAATCTGATCCAATGAAAACTGAACTGATACCAAGATCCCATGAAAAATTCAACTCATCATTAATGGAAGTAATCCTCCTCAGAACTCTAGAAGGACATATACGTTGAGTGAGCAACTGACGCACAATTCTGAGAGAAAACCTTTCAAGTGAATCATAATCATCACTACATTTTTAAGTTTAAATTTCTGCAAAATACTATGTGATAGACAAAAATTTGTAGTTATTATTACAAATTGTTTTCTGTTTACGGGTCTCATCATGCATTTCAGACAATTGCTTTGCAACAATCTCATTATGTAAAACTCTTAAAGATAGGACAAAGAGATGTATGAGTTTCCTAGGAGGACGTACATAAGATGTCGTTATAGGTATAACATCACTAGGACTAACAGAAATATGACCAAAATTAGAAAATAACTCCAAACATTCACTAAAAGAAGAAACACTTGGAGTAACTTGTTGAGCCATAATAAAGAATTTCACTAACTCACTAGAAAAGAAAAAGTTAGAAGCAACCACATAACCACAATCTGCACGAAAAAAATCAGATGGCTTACTAGAAGTAAAGATGCTAGTATTAATAGTCTCACACTCAATTTCGTCCTCTATCATGGGTCTGAAAAGTGAATACCTAGCAACATGTGCGGGCAACTAAACTCCATTAATACGTGTTAGAATTACTAGTATCATTCTCTGAAATATCGATATCATTAGGTATGAGTGTACTAGACTCAACTAATACGCACTTAGAATCACTAGTATCATTCTCTGAGACATCGGATATCATCTGGTGTGGGTGTACTAGACTCGACTAGTGCATTCTAAACGTCATTAATATTCTCCTTGTAGAGAAATAGACCCTCAAAAGAAAGCGTTAATTTTATTTATAGGGAGAAGATATATATATATATATATATATATAATATATATATATATATATATATATATATATATATATATATATATATTAGAAGACAAGGAGGGTATATGGGTAACAATCCAATACCCAATAACTCAGTACTAATAACCCAACTTAACACTCCCCCTCAAGCTGGAGCATAGACATCTAACATGCCCAGCTTATTATATAGATTAGACAACACATGAGGTGAGAGAACTTTGATAAGGAGATCAGCAACTGCTTTGAAGACGGTGTGAATAGGAACGTAACCACTTTCTTTGCCCAAGCATCTCTGACAAAATAATGGTCAATCTCAATATGTTTGGTCCTTTCATGAAATATAGGATTCTGGGCAATGTCGATGGCAGACTGATTATCACAATGCATAGGCATGGGTCCAGGGTGTTTGAAATTAAGCTCCATCAGTAGATTTTTTTTAACCACATAATCTCGCATGATGTATTAGCCATAACTCTATACTCAGCTTCTGCACTCGAGTGAGACACAACATGTTACTTTTTGTTCCTCTAAGTCACCAGATTTCCTCCAACAAAGGTGCAATATCCAGTAGTAGACTTTCTATCTCCTCGGTCACCAGCATATCCTGAATCCGAGTATTTAGAAATGCGTACATGCCCATGTTTTCTATACACCAACTTTTTCCTGGACAACTCTTGATGTACGTCAGAACTCTTATCGCAGTCAACCAATGAGTCTCTCTGAGCTGATGCATGAATCTACTCAGTACCCCTATAACAAATGTTATATCTGGCCTAGTAACCGTGAGATATATCAACTTCTCAATTATTTTCCTATATCCTCCTGAATCATCCAATGTATGACTGTTGTCAAATCATAAATTCACATTGGCTTCCATTAGAGTATTAGTAGGCTTGGATCCTAAAAGTCCTGCTTCCTCAAGAAGATCCAGATCATACTTTGCAGGAAAAGAAGTACACCTTGTTTTTAATGTGCAACTTCAATTTTCAGAAAGTATTTAGACGTCCATATTCTTGGTCACAAAATAACGCTTAAGATACTTCTTAGTCTCCAATAACCCAGCTGAATCATTACCAGTCAGCAAAATGTTATCAATATAAACAACCAGAATTACGATGCTAGACTTTGTGTGCCGAACGAAGATAAAGTGATCTGAATGACACCGACAGAAGCCAATACTAGAAATTGTAAGGCACGCCCTTGGACTCCGCTTGAGTCCATATATGTCCTTCTTGAGACGACAAACTTTTGTCTCTCCCTGAGCAATATAGCTCTGGAGGTTGCTCCATATAAACTTCCTCCTGAACACCCCCATATAAGAAAGCGTTCTTGACATCCAGTTGGAACAATGGCCATGACAAGTTAACAACAATGGAGAACAGAATTCTGATAGAATTTATATTGGCAAGTGGTGAGAATGTCTCAAAATAGTCGATGTCATATGTCTGAGTATAACCTTTAGCCACGAGCCTGACCTTTTATCTATCAACAGATCCATCTGGACAGTATTTAAAGTAAAAACTCAGCGACAACCAATAATAATTGCATCTTGGTGCCGAAACCAACTCTTAAGTTCTTCTAAAAGTAAGAGCTTCTAGCTCCTCATTTATAGGCTGCTTCCAAGCAGGTGCCAATAAAGCCTCTGTATAAGACCTGGGTATAGACTCAGAAGACAAAAATAGAGCAAATTGACGAAAAGTGGGGTTAAGGTGATCATAAGAAACGAAATTTGAAATAGAATGATCAGTGCAAGACCGTTTACCTTTTCGAAAAGCAATGTGAATATCAAGATCAGAGGAAGATGCTGATGGTGGTGGAGGCAGTCTACTGGAGAGGGGTTAGCTGAAACTGATTGGAGGCAGAAACTTTTGGGCAATGAGTGTAGACGTACCTGAAATCCTGAACTGGATTCAGAGTTTCTACTAGTACTGGCGAAGAAATTATGGAAGCATGTGTAGGTAAAGACACAAATAGTGAGGGAGGAATAGTCTCAGATATAGTGACCGGAACCTGTGGAGAGAAATATGAAATAAATTTAAAGAACGTAACATCAGCAGACACCAAATACTTTCTGGTGGAGGGACTATAACACTGATATCCTTTTTGTGTTCTAGAATACCCAACAGACACACTTTATAGGTCTAGGAGATAACTAATCTAACCGAGGAGACAAGTCCTGAATAAAATAATTGCAGTCAGAAACACGGAGAGTCATGGAGAATGGTGTTTTTTTAGGATAGAGACCAGAAAATAGAGATATTTTGTCGAGAACAGAAGAGGGCATCCTATTAATCGGATAACAAACACTTAACACAGCATCAGACCATAAATATTTCAGAACACTCATATGAATCATCATGGTTCTAGCGACATTCAGAATATGTCTGTTTGCGATCAATAACTCCATTTTGTTAGGATGTATGAGAACAAGAGGTCTGATGAATAATCACATTTTTAAAAAAAAAATACATACATCTTTTTAATATACTTCAAGACATTGTCAGTACGAAGCACACAAATTGAAGTAGAAAATTGATTTTTTATTTCATTAAAAGAAAAGTTCAATAACACTGAAAACTTTTGACCCCTATTTCAGGAGTACAACCAAGTCATACGAGAAAAGTCATCAATAAAGAGCAAAAAATATCTAAAATTCTTAGTAGAGGGCACACGACGAGGACCCCAGACATCAAAATGGACCAATTCAAAAGCAAAACTACTATGATTATTAACTCGACTCTTAAAGGTAGCACGATGATGCTTACTTAACTTCCAAGACTCACAACCTAAAGAAGAAATAGAGGACTCAACAGGAATAATAGACTAAAGCTTTTGACACAAGCGCCAGTGCTAAAGTAAAATTGGATCAGGCTGACCTGCAAGCCAGCAGGGGTCATTCGATCGTCCAAATAGTATATGCCTCCTCACTCATGCCCGAACCAATCCTCTTCCCAGTTGACAGGTCCTGAAACACACAATGAGAAGGAAAAATGTTAATTTTACAATTATTATGTTTAGTAAACTGACTGAAGATAAGAGACTAACGGGAAATCGTGGAACATATAGGACATCAGTAAAGGGTTAAGGATGAAGTAGCTTGAACTACCTCATTGCCTAATACAGATGATTGGGTATCATCAGCAATTTTAACAGAGGGGTGGGCATTTGACAAATTTAAGAAAACAAACTTTTGTTTAATACCTATCATATGAGATGAGTCTTCTGAGTCTAATATCTAGGGTTTGAGGAGAGGCAGTATAGGTGTGCATACCTGAAGCAGATGCATGAGTCGCTGAAGGATTATTCTGAGAGAACTCTAGCTGTCAGAGTCTATCACATACTTCTTCTGCGACAGTACAACTGTGGAAGAGCCCGAATGAGCAGACGAGGAGACCTGAGGAGTATCACACGGGGCAGGAGAATCAGACTCAGACAGTTGTGCCCACTCAGGTCGACCAAAGTTCCCTCGGCACTTTTCGGAGATGTGATTGTTATGTTCACAATGCTTACATTGCCGGGGGGTCTTTCTAGAGGCACTATGTCTGCCTCCATAAGATCCACGTGCACGTACGAATTCACGTCCTCGTCCTCCAAAATTGTGGCCATGACCTCTGCCACGCCTAGAAATCATGACAGACTGCTCAATGGATGGTGCATATGAAACATCAGATCCAGTAGAGACCCACATAACTCTCGAGAAGGTAGCAGTCAATATGTGAATACTATCTCTTCCTAGTATCTGACCCCGCACCTGGGATCGTAGTGTAGGACTCAAGCCAGATAGAAACTTCAATACCGCTAGATCTTGACGATATTCCCTCAGTGTCGCCGCATCAGTAACAATAGGCTGATGCATTTTCAACTCATCAATCAAACCTTTGAGTTTGCCATAAAACTCATGCACAAATTTGTCTCCCTATTTGAGCTCAAATAGGCGCTCATAGATCTCAAACACCCTCGAGGGGTTTTTCTCATTGCCATACATCACTTTCAGTGTATCCCACATCTCCTTAGCAGTGGTGAGGAACATGACACTACCACTAATCTTTTCCTCCTGACTGTTGAGAAGTCATGTCATCACAGAATAATCTCCAGTAAGTTAGGTCACATACGTGGGATCTGTAGTAGCAGGTGGAGTCTGAAGGAGATGAGCCAGTTTGTTCTGAGCGCCAATAGATATGCGGAACGCTTGTGCCCATAACAAGTAGTATGAGCCATTCAACTCAGCGTAGTTACCAACATCGTCTTGGAGACAGAAGTTCTAACCATAGAAGAGGAGATCATAGTGGAGGAGGAACTTGTAGTTTCAGACATAGTAGCCAGTTAGATAGATCACCAGAAATCAGCCATGAAAAGAAACAAGTAACTTAGTTACTAGATAGTAGTATATACAGCCAGTTCAGCAGCGAAAGACAATTTTTCAGCTAGAAATAGCCAGATCAGATGTAAAAATCTGATTTTTTAGTAGTAAACACATCAGATCTCTCCAGAGAAGTGTTGTAGAGCATCTAAATAGTCAGATTAGATGTAAATAATTTGATTTTTGTAGTAGTAAATAGATCAGATCTCACCAGAGAAGTCTTGTAGGGCTTCTTTTCTTGCTGGAGGGCTTCACAGACCGCATAGATAGTAGAGGAGGGGCGGTTTGATCTACAAGGCCGACGGCTTCATGAGAGGGAGAGGGGAAGGAAGGAGGGGCGGCGGTGACTTGGAGACGTGGAGGGCGACGGTTTTAAGAGAGGAGATGGTCGGCGGCTTCAGGAGAAGGAGAGGAGAGGGATTGATGATTTTGAGGAAAGCAAGAGAAGAAGAGGGTGAATTCTAGTGTTAGAGTTTCTTTTACTCTGATACCATGTAGAGAAATAGAAACCTTTAAAAAAATCGTTAATTTTATTCATAAGGAGAAGAGAGAGATATATAGAAGACAAGGAGGGTACATGGGTAACAGCCCAATAACCCAATACTAATAACTCAACACTCCTCATGAATATGAGTCTCATCAAGTGTGGGTGTACTAGTCTTTATTAAATCAACATCACTAGTAACCTCATAAGGAATGTGGGCATCCTCTACGATTTTTGAATTATCAATGTCATCTATTTGCATATTATCAGTATGTTGACTCTTCGAGGGGCACTGATAACCATAATATCTAAATTCTTCACACTTAGAACACTTAATCGAGGGGCACTCGTAAGCATAGTGTCCATATCCCTCACAAAACACTGCTATTTAGTTTAAAAGTGAACATTCTAGCTCTAAAGCCAATATAAACGTCTCTTTCACAGACTCCATGACATGTAAGATCAGTTCTTTTTTGAAATGAGGTCTCAATCTATCATAAAACATATATATAGTAGGAAGATGATTTATCTTAAAGTCACATTAAAATACAAGCTCCTCAAATTTAAGTTTATACGCGGTATCAGACAAGTCTCCCTGACGTAGATAAAATAACTCTTTAAAAACTCGAGATTTAGAGGGAATAAATTTTTCTTAAGATTTTTCTTCATTTCATCCCACGTCTCTATAGGTCTAGAGTATGTTCTCTCTAGTTGTCTTTCTACGATAGTCTAATAATCTATAGCTAAAACTTTTAGTTTCTCCTTGGCAAAGTGGACTCTATGCGCATCAGCAAATTCATACAAATTAAAATAATAGTTCATGTGCGTTATCCAATCATAAAATTCTCGAGAGTCATAAGTACTATAAAAATTGGGAGGCGCGACGCTGTTATCTCGTTGGACTATTTCTCTTCTAACAACAGGCTTATCATAATGATTGCACTCTTTAGGGCAATGTTGTGATTCCGTGTTTTGTGACTCTCACCAATCATAATAATTATTCTCTCTAGTGCACTGTTGAGAATCTGTATTTCAACTCTAGGGGATGCAACCAAAATCTCGTGCTAAATTCAGACATATCTATAATTTAACCTAAAACAGACTGCAATGCAAAAGACTACAAATAAGTAGATAATTATGTAAAGTTTTTAAACTCAAATGCAACTAAATGTATGCACTAAATGAAAAAAACTTACATTCCTAAAGGGCTTAATCTCTATATGCAGGAAAAATATGATCCTAAATGATGATGTTAAGCAGCCAACACATGAGATCAATAAACATCAACAATTAAGCATGAAAACTACAAATAAATGCATAGTTCTTAGAATTTGTAAGAAATTAGTAATTAAAATTAGGTCAAGATACAAAATAACTTGAAGATGAGTGGTTCCTGCTCTAGCACAAGTCCTTTCAGAGTCTTTAGACAATTCTCCACACTAACGGTTGAAAAATGGAAGCTCTGGAACAGTGAGTGGGAGCGACTGAACGGAGATTGATTTTTGCTCATTGTGTAGCTCTGTCTTCAATGAGTCCAATGTCTTGAAAATGGCTCGATTCGGACTCCGGATTGCTGAGAAATGGACGAAAAATAAAACTCAATTGCTGGTTTGAGCTGGCGACTCGAGGTCGGCTCAGACTGAGTCGTCGGCTGGAGATTGACTCGGTCTGAGCTGGCAGCTCATGGTCAGCTCGGCGAGCCGATGATGTCAGCAAACTTGAGCCGATGATGTCAGCAAAAGGTCGGCTCCACTCGGGTCAGATTTAGGCTGCGACTAGGTCGGGTCGCTATCGGGTCGGACCCGATTTTAAACCCAAACTGACTGTCCCCTACCTGATTTCTTGTGGACGAAGACTGCATACGGTGGAGATCTTCGCGGCGGAATTTCGTTATGGCGGCAGACGAGTAGGCGGTGGTGACGACGAAGCAGCAACGACATGGGCAGATCTCGACGATGACACTAGCAGATCTCGGCGACGACGTGGGCAGATCTCGGTTGTGTAAGAGGATGAAGTCTCAGTCGGCGGTTGTGGAAGAAGCTGGCGGTGAAGATGAGATCTCACTCGATGAGATCTGTAGAATAAGTCGGCGAGGATCAAGTCGGCGTTCGGTAAGGAGATCTAACGAAGGTGGGTACAACGAGGAGATCTCAACGAGGTGGCAGGTGTTGTTGAGTCGTGGCGGTGTCAGTGTCATCGACAGAGGGAGGAGGAGAAAGGAGGTTCCAGTGTCGATCGAAGATGAGATAGATCGAGGGCAGATGGGAGGATAGAGAAGACGAGGTGGTTGCCGACAAGGTTAGATCTTGAGATTGGTGGCGGCGGCGTGATGCTGATACATGGAGTGTTGTCAATGGGTTTGGGGAGGAAGGAGGAGGTTTTTTTATAGAGAATGTAAGGAAGAAGATGAAGATGAGCTTTTGATTTTTTTATTTTCATTGAACAACAACTTTGCAATTTTTTTATTTTTTGAAGTACAGATCTAGAGTTTTGATCTTTTTTTGGATAGACTAGGATTAAGATTTGAAAAAAAGAGAGAGAATAAATTAGGATTTGGAGAGAGGCTAGGGTTTCGGGAAAAGAGATGATTTTTTAAAGGGGATATGAACCAAAGCTTTAATATCAAAATTGATGTAATATGAATGGACTACAATCACCTTCAAGCAATGAAAAAGAAAACTAGGGGTTTTCAAGGAAGAAAAAGAAAATGAGAATTAAGATTTAAGAAAATGGATAACTTTAGGCTTCACACCCCTTACACTACGGGCTTCACATCTCAATCTCAAGAATTCAAGACTCATGAAATTTTAGCTGAAAATTTTCATTCATTCATTGACTGCAAATAAGAGAAGTTTTGAGGCCTATTTATAGGTTTTACAAATGTTCAGTTTTAGAATCTAACCGATGTGGTACTAAAAACAAAGAAAAATAAAACAACTAACATAAAATAAAATAAAATAAAGCAAAATAAACTAGACTAAATGGATGGATGCAGCACGTGATATCCTCATCAGTTAGCATTGCATTTCTTGCTTGTGCCAACCTAAAAACCACTCTATGGTATCAACTATTGAAACACAGCCTCATGTGCATGACCTTGCTGAAAAATGCATTCATGGCACTCAAGTGAAACTTATTCTCTAGCTTATTTTTGTTTCCTTTATGGTAACAAGTATGTCTAAAGCAGGCTTGGAAAACTTTTCGGTTCCTTGACTTGATTATATCTTCCACCTTGAATGCACAACAATTTTTCACCAGCCTCTTATAGCACCATACATTTAAAAATAAGGCCCAATCCATCTTTACCTATGATACCAATTTGTTACATTAATGTGCCCACTAATTTGATGGGAGTGTTTAAAATGTTTAGAATCCATATGTCACCCTTTAGAGTCTTGGATTTAAATTTTGAACAATTAACCATCTTTTTTAATTCCATGTGGGGCTAAACCCATGTTTGCCTCTTGTGTTAACCGTTCAAGTGGACTCAAGACACGAAATCCCAACAATACGGACATTCTCATAATGTCATCTGATGCATGCTTTTCTTGTTTTAATGGAGATATTAATGTAGAGAATTGGCGGTCCCAGATTTCTGATTTTTGTGACTGCTATTATGAATGCTATTACAATCTAGTGCAACAATTATGACACTGGTCTATTGCTGATATAATGGATTTGCTAAGCTTGTTTAATTCATTTCTAATGTATGTTGATATTGATATTTTTGTTGGCCCAGAGGCCTTCCACTCTAGTTTTGATGATGATTAACTCATATAGTTATGTTTACTAATAATCTTGTAATTTTAGTTTCAGATCATTTAGCAAGATATTAGTTGGTGATTATTTCAAAAAGAGGAGTTTGGAAGCTTTCACTTGGTGATTCCAGAGCCCGAGCCTCAAGATCATACCTTCACTCATTGGAGTCTTGCTCGTTGGATCACGGTGTTTTGGACCGAGTCGACTTGAAGATGAAGATCGTCAAGAAGACTTAGGTATCCTAGTGTTTAGTGTTTTAGATCCATTTGTAAAGCTTAGTATAGTTGATATGCTCAAGTGCACAACACACACGTTTTATATTTGGATATTGGTTTTTCGTTTTTGACTTAACCAATATTTGTTTTCATGAATAGTTGATCAACAAGTTTACTTTGTTTTTATGTATATTAGATGTGCTCTATATACATACATGCTTACATGACTTATACAAACTTAGTTTGACATACCTATTCATGTGTTTTATGTTTTGGTATTTTAACAAAACATTATTTTGGAATTAAAGACAAAAATTATGATATATATATTTGTTTCTTGTATATTGGACCTATGTCCATATGCAACATGTTAATAATGTTCAAATATCATGTTTTTTTATTTCAATGAGTTTTAAGAAAAATCAGATTTCCTATTGAAAAATCCATGTGTAATAAAATACATGTTTTGGTTTTTGATAAAAATGATAAAACACAAAAATGGTTTCATATGCTTGATATTTGAGTTGAAATCTTTATCACATGTTTATATATCAATGCAAGATGAGAAAACTATTTTTGGGGATTTTTAGAAGAGATAAAAGATTTATTAAAATATTTTTAACATGTTTTTCTGACTCAGTAAATTGGCTGCCAGGCTTTGGCGGTCGACCGGGACGGTCGACCATATGCCAGAGCCGGTCGACCGCTCAGTCGACCGACGTGCACAGGTCTGTGCACATCTGGCCAGGCAATGGGCCGGTCGACCGGTCGGTCGACCGGACCAGAGAGCCTTGCTCTCTGTATCTGAGCGGTCGACCGGGATGCCCCAACGGCCATATTTATGACCGTTGGCGGTCGACCGGGCAGTCGACCGCAGGCCTGTCAGGCTGACAGATCAGCCTAACGGCTAGTTTCGTTTTTGGCCTATATAAACCCCATCTCTTTGGATTTTGGTTAAGGTTTTTACAAGAGAAAAATTCCTGTTTCCCTAGTGTTTATATAGTTTTCAAAAGTGTTTTTGTGCCCAAAGATCAATCTTATTTGTTTTAAGTGTTTTGTTTATTTCAAAGAAATTAGGGTTTTGAGAATTAGTTTTGATCTAAACTTCTATATCTATTTTGGTGTTTTCTCAAGAGAATTCTTTGATCAAAACACTTGTTTTTTCACACTTGAGCTTATCATCTATCCTATTCTATTAGGATCTTTGTTTTGTGGAAAAAGAGATTGTTTGAGGTTGATTAAGCCTCCAAGTTGTAAACACCCTTGCTTTTGTTGTATCCCTCTTTGGTAGAGGTTGATCGGGTGATTGGTTTGCTCCCTCTTTGGTAGAGGTTGAGATTGTTGGTTTGCTCCCTCTAGTGAGAGGTAGAGTTTAGTTTGTAACCCTCTTCGGTAGAGGTGTTTGTGGTTGTTTGGTTACGGGCCTACCCCTCGGTTGTGAGGTGGTGTTTGAGAGAGGATTCGGTACTCCCTTGTTGTAAAAATCCTCCTCGGTGGAGGTTCCCTCGGTGGGAGTCCTCGGTGGACAAGATAGTGGATTAGAAATCCTTCTCGGTGAAGGCGGGGACGTAGAGCTAGGGGCTCGAACCTCGAAACATATCCTTGTGTTTGCGTTTCCATTGTCTCTCTCTTTTATTTGTGCAAAGCATCATTCTTAGCATCATATCATATTTGCTTGTGTTGTGCCTTACATCTTTCATATTGTTCATCTTTATATGCTTGGCTTGCTTGTGTGTGCCTCACTTATACTTAACTATAAGAGTTTCATATAGCACCTCAACCCTTATCTAGGGGAATCAAGAGGAGTTAGTCCAGAGCCCTTCACGGGAAATTCGGCTACACTTGTTGGTTATATTAAGTGTGTTGCAAATTTGTTTTAGCTTCCGCATTTAGTTTCTAGATTAGCACTATCACCTATTCACCCCCCCTCTAGATGATTTCAATTTTATAACCTGATTATGTATCTCAATTGATGATATAATGGACCTGCTAAGCTTGATTATTCATTTGTGATGTTTGTTGCGCTTGATATTTTATCACCTGATTATATCGGTCAATGCTTGGCAGATTGCTGGAATTCAACGCCTCATGTGAAACAATGGTACGAAACTATTTCACACATATGAAATACCTTCCACCCTTTTTCTGTTTTTTATTTAATTGCATTTCCAGCAATCTCAAGCTTCTAATCATTTTATGATCCTGTATTCCTTGGTTTGATAGACTTGTCTACCTCTTTGCAATTGAGTTCGTACAAGAAAGTATCCACAAGTCAGAACACTTTACAAGTTATGTATTAAATGTGTTTTGTGTTATTTATGAAAATACTAGTCAGAAGAAATTTCCATTAAATTTAGATTATGTATGTGTTTGTATTATGTATAGAATTTCCATTAGTTTGGATTATCTTGAGAAGTTTATAGTTTCTAATTGTTTAAACACCCTCCGTGATGGGGATATGAAGACCTATCTAGGAAGAGTTATTTTTAGTAGTTTTTATTTTCTTTCATTAGTTTTTATTTTCTTTTATTAGTTTTTTATTGTCTTTATGTCAGGCACGAGTAGTGCACGTATCCTCTTTCTTATATATACTCATATAGTTTCTTTTACTTAAGATTAATGAATTATTGATTTTTTTGAGAGATTGAAACCTAAATTGGGTTCTTTTGAATCTTTATGCGAGAAGCATGAAATGAGAGTGATTTCTCACACCCTAGATTAGTTTATCCCTACTCCCACTACAAACTCTAGCTTTTCTCCGTCCGTCTTGCGTTAAATTGGTATCAGAGTCAAACTTTTTGATCTCGTCAAAGTCCTAGATCTAGATTTTCTTTCTTCTCTTCTTTTTCAAATCCTTAGTTTTTCTTTTAAAAAATCAAGAACCTTAGATCTGACATGTTCTTGTAGTTCTGCAAAAAAAAAGTTACTATTAAAAAAATCCTAAAAGCTACAATTCATTATCTTCAACCTCCTTCACCTGAGCCGTAACCCTAAACCTAGCTTCCTCACACCGCCACCACTCTTCCACTCATGCCGATCACAAATGCCGACCATCCTCGGCCGCCCCTCCCCCTCCCCCATCTCCCCCGCTCGACCTCGCGTGCAACGACCTCCCCAAAACCCCAATTCCCTGATCTTTCCTAACCCTATCCCCTTCAGATCCAAGCCTTCCCTCGTCCTTCATCCTCTGATGCCGGTAACAGCTACTCCATCATCGGCACCTTTAACAGCAACCCAACCCCGACAACCACCGCCTCATTCTTGCTATCTCAAATCTACAACTTTTTTGACATCACCATCAACCCCGCCACATTCTCTATGACTTTTGACATCCCTTGACAAACCCATCATCGTTGTCACCAACTCGCGACAACATCGCTAGCACCACCTCTCACCGACTACATCACCAGGTCTCAACAACTACAGTAACACGATGAGATCTCGATCCCAAATCGACATCGCCTCGATCATGCGACTTCAACCTCGCTATCAACGATGATTTCATTCAGTGCTGTCGCCGACGAGATCAAATGCGGTTGTTGCCTTCATTGAAACCCTATTTTTTGAGAGATTGAAATCCTAATTGGATTTTTTAAAATCTTTATGTAAGATATATGAAGTAGGAGAGCGATTCTCCTAGGTGTGAAGCTCAAATCTAAATTTTTGGGTGCGATGCATGGAGTGGATGAGCAATTCACTGAGATCTTTCCCTAATTTCTCAAACTCTAGATTAGTTTATCCCCAATCTCACCACAACGCCTAACTTTTCTCTTTCGGTCCTGCGTCACTCCGTCTTTCTCCTTATTTAATTTATTTTTTTGAAATATAGGTCATAGCCTGACGCAAGCGAAATTTGAATTTCAGACCTCTTGCCACTGCAAAGAGGTTTTATCACTCTGCTATAGAGACACTTGCCTAATGTCTGAGTGTAATATCGGATTTTCATACCCTTCTTGGCTGGATTTGGCTTGCATCCTCTAATGATTGCAGTTTATATCCTAATGGTTATCTGAGATGTCCCATTATTCTTATTTTATGTACTTATCATCAAGTTTATCTAATAAAACACTTGAGAACACACTATAGAGGTGGTTGTAAGGACAACAGGCTCTGTGGGCCCACCTCTCCAAGCATCCTAGTATCCTGAACTTGATACCCAGGGTTTTTTTTAATGCTATTGAGTTTGAATGGTTCAGTGAGACCTCTCTTAACTCTTTAATGTGTTGAAGCTTGATACAACAAAGATTGTAGCTTGTAGGGTCAGATGACATGCACTATCATTTTCGGATTCAACACCTTACACACACTAATACCATTTGAAAAGGAAGTGGGAAAAGCTACCAAAATTTAGAGTAACATGGACTATGAATATAATATGCATACAAGTGGGAACTTATTAGAACCTCAATGAATTTGAAGGGGAAATGTAACTTAGTTACTATTTATTTATTTAGTAATAGAAGAATAAGGAATAGTTGGAGGTCTGCAAGGAAGCCAATGAACAGAAAGAGGATGTTACAATTGCAATATTCTAGCTCATGGGGTGAGAGGTGATTGAGCCAAAATGAAGGCAGGTTTGATGTGTAGTGTGAGAAGGTGGTGGAAGATCATTCATTTTTACAAAATAACCTGATCTTATGTTCGGACCGCAACAAGCACAATGTGGTCTGAACATGGAAATTCCAAAAGTTGAATAGGGATGACATGCTGAGTGTTCCTTGCTTCCTGAAGAGTGGGTAGGAATTGAGGGCAAGAGTTGGGCACTAAACTTGCATGGTGAAGAGGCAAAGAAGGACAAGGTTCTCAGTTGTCTCATCTGCCACCACAGAACATATATTGGGATTAAGGGTAAGAGTTGGGTACTAAACTTACATGGTGAAGAGGCAAAGAAGGAAAAGGTTCTCAGTTTTCTCATCTGCCACCCCTGAACATATATTGGGATGCCCAAAGGTCTCCTTTCGTGAGATTCTCCATGGTAAGGAGCTTGTTGAAAAATATAACCTAGATTGTAACTTGGACCTTGAGAGGGGAGGGATTATATGCCCTGGGGTATGGGTGAGGTTTCACGAATTTGGGCAATGAGGCGATACACACAGCTTATGGACAAAGTGCCATTCCTATTGAGCTTCTATGTGTGGACATCGAGTTAGTCTCACCCTATTGAGCTTCTATGTGTGGACATCCAGTTAGTCTCGTCATTCATCCGAGCGAAGAAGTGTAAGAGGGCGATGGAGATTAGGTGGCATGGCAGGTTTGATCTAATGCCCAAAGTACAAGGTCCAAGTCTTGACTTTGTCAATAGTGGCGATTAAGAAAACACACTCTCCTGAGGATTTTGAGCTAGCATATAAGATGAGAGAGGAGATCTATCCTCACTCGTCCAATGATTATGCCTGAAGGATGTAGAATCTTTTGAACCCACTCACTACGAAATGCCTTTGAAGAAGCCTATGCTAGCTTTAACCACGCCACACGAAAAATAGTGACAATTAGCCAGATAATTAGGAAGTGGAATAAAAAGGTGATCGTCATCAATAGTGATTATGGAGAATTAGTTGAGCCTAAGGCAAGATGTGGTTTGAAATCAACTTCCATTACCCTTTAACAAGAACACATTTAGCACCCCCACAAGCTTTACTTTGCAAACCACCTTCTACTTAACCAAACAAGACCCTTTTGGATTTGTCCATTACCAAATGAATGCGCAAAAAGTTTTGTTTATGGCCTTCAATAATCATTGATTAAGATAGTAAAAGCACATGAAGTAGATAGGAAGACAAGAGCACATTAATAAACACAAGGCAACATCCACGTAACAACAATGACCCCATCCAATAGACAAGTCCTCTATTAACTCAATCAAGAAAAGGTTGTCAATCAGATTTAGTTATAGCAAATGATTTATAGGCAAGCTAAGATAAGAAAATGAAAAGTCACCAAGTCAGCAAATTAGGCACGATAATGGGGTTGTTTGATTTCAAGGAAGTGGGCGGAAGTAAGGAAATGGGGAAGTGTCAGTCCTCACTTCCCTATCTATCCAAACACTGAAAAAGAAAAAATGAGAAAACCTCTTTTTTCTTTTCTCCTTTTCTTTTTACACAACCATTTCTTTACTTTTAAGGTGCTACAGTTAATTTTGTGGTCATGTAAATCTCATTTGTAATAAGTTATAGCTCAAAACATTAATTTTGTGATCATGTAAATCTCACTTGCATTCTAATTACAGTCTAATTTTTATTTTTTTAATTAATTTTTTTAAATATTATTTTGCGGACAACTTTGTAGTCAACTTTTCCACTTTCACTTTTACATTATCATCCAAACATCGAAAAAGACATAATATTTTTCAAACCACACTTTTCATAACATCCAAACATCGGAAAACTTACTGAGCAAATCTTAAGCTTCAAAGGAAACTATTATTACTTCCTCACTTCCACAGCTAACCAAACAGCCCCAATGCCAAGTTCTGGATTGGGAATTAGGTTGAAATAGAATATTTGATAAAGTTGACTTTTAGACTCGAATGAGTTCAAAACCGTAAAGGAGCTTGCGAGAAGATGATTTGATAGTCTCCCGGGCAAAGAATGAGAGTGTTATTAGCGTAATGGAAATAAAGGCGAGGCCATGAGTCCAAGGGATGTCGGCTGCACTACTCAAAAGATTGATGTGAGCCGTTGTAGTAAGGATCTTGGTCAAGAAGTTGGTCACAAAGATAAAGAAATAGGGGAATGGGGTCTTTTTGACGTAGGACTCTTGCATTTAATATGTGGTTGGGAAACCATTAACAAACACGAAGGAGGTGGTGGACTAAAGAAAATTCTTGATCGGATTAATCCTTCTTTTTCTAACAACCCCCTTGGTTGAGAACTTCAAAAGGACGAACTTGCTAAGTCATATGTTTTTTCAAATCTAGTTTAATGACAAGAGCGTCAAGTGGGGATGGGTAAGAAACTATTATGATCTCTTGAGCCTATGCTATACTATCAAGTATGCAACTATGTTTGATAAAAATTGATTGGGCCTAATTCACTAATAGATGAGTCTTATGCTGAAGTCGATTAGCAAGGACTTTAGAAATGACTTTGAAGGAGTTATTGAGTAGACTAGCCTGGTTCATTTGATGCTCTTTCCTCAGGAATGGAGGAGAGAGCAAAGTAAGACTTGGACATCGACCTTCTTGTGATAAAAGTCATCGAGGAAGGAATTAAGGAATAATATCTGATTAACCACCTTCCAAAATCGTTGGTAGAAGAATATGAGGTAGATGTCGGATTCGGATGCCTTATTCATACCAAGACAAGTACCCCACCTTGATATTGGCTTCAGAAAAGGAGGCTTTAAGTTTTTCGGGGACCATTGAAGAGGTTGATAGTAATCAATCAATATGTAGTGATTGGGTGTGAGAATCACCAAAAGGGAGTGGCAGTATGAGTTGGAGTTTGTGATGTTCGTGTGGGAAGAAAGGATGGTCTCATGATGCTCAATGTATGATATGTGGTTAATGCGCCAATGGAATTGTATGTCATGAAAATGGCCAGCGTCGCCATCCCCTCTATGGAGCCAAATAACTCTAGAACATTGCCACCAAAGAATTTCTTCAAGTTGGACTTCTTCCAATTCATAAGATAATATAAACGGGAAACTAACGATAAGCTTATAAAAAGTCGCGGGAATTGCCGTTGGATACCAATTCAGAATCCTTGGAGAAACCATTTGAATTTAAATAGGAACTCTTACTGATAAACCTAAAGAACATAGGAATTTGTTTTACTATAAACATTCATTTTTTTCCCTCCTTGAACCATTAGTAAAACCTATATAAAATAAATGAGTGGCTTAGGAGAAATGAGTTTTCATTATTCGTGTAAACTTTCCTACGAGTTCTATTGCTGACCAGTTTACCCAAGAGCTTAAGTTAATGGGTTGTGGGCCAACCAGTGTATATGAAGCAATCCCAACACTCCCTCTTAGTAGGCCTTTGGGCTGAAACTCACATGACCCAAAAGAGAGAGCGCCGATTGGATTCTTGTGTGAAAATTTATTTAACCACTTGTTCATTCATATTTTATCCTGCCTGATGAAGGACTAATCCCACACCTTGTATCTCCCTAAATCATTAGTTCTAATGATTAAATTGATGCAAGGCACATGTTCCAACTGCCATGTAGTAGAGATTGAACCAATTGTATCATATATTTCTGTCTGAGAAGTGCACTCTGAAAGGATATATAGATGTATTAGAAGCACCCTGGTTCAACTTGATGTTTCATGTCTTTATTCCTTCTGCAAGCAGGCTTGAGCAGCGCAACATGACTACGAAAGATGCATATCAGTACTTTGTACTGAGAGCTCAAGAAATAGCAATTTCGCATAATTGGATTCCTGTTAATTGGTATGTATCTATTTCTACAACTCCAACCCCGCCCCCCCCCCCCCCCCCCCCCCCCCACACACACACACACACAAAAAAAAAAAAAGAAGAAGAAGAAGAAGAGATAATAGAAAATAAGAAGTTAAACTTGCTCTTCTAACATGCTTATTATCTTCATCATTCCAGGGAAGAAACCTTCAATGCATTCAAGGAGAAACTCAATCCTCAAACAGTTGTACATAATTGGTGGGTTGTTGATTGCCTCATTATATTATTCCTACCCAACTTCATCGGATGACTTTTAGCTGAGGCATTGATGGGGACATCTCTCCAGGATTGCGATTCTACACCAGGAGGCGTCGTCGCACACTTTCAGTTTGGTTCGATTAGGGTTGAGAAAGTCAATTTAGCTATTGTAATTTTTATTTATTTGACACTTTTCTTTTAGTCCCATATCGGTTGTAATGGGATCTTTCTATTGATGTAGGCCTATTTAAGGCCAAGACTGGTATTGTTATTGATAGTTTTGGAATGAATGAAAATTGCTTTTAAGCTTTGTAGCCTGTGTGCTTTGGGTGAGAAACCCTAGGGAGAGAATCCCGCCCGGTTCCCCGTCATTTTGGTATCAGAGCTTAAATTTCTGATTTCTTTCCCAAAAAAAAAACCTACTACTCTCTCAGCTCCTCTTCTGAGCGCCGCCATAAAAAAAAAAAAAAAAAAACCTATTTCTTCCCTCTTTCTCTCCCATACAGACTACAGCAAGGTAGACCTACTTCCCCTTCTTCAAATCAAAGACCCCAACACGCCTTCCCCCTTCGTCTCTCGATCGCATCGACGAAGTTGAACAGATCTCGTCGTCTCGCGCTTCCTCGACGACGTGATCAGCCATCATCGACTATCCTCACGACCGGATCTCGTCCTCCGACGACTCCTGTGAGGTCCCCTCCTTTTCCCTGTGCGACGCCACTCTGTGTCACCGCCAACAAAGCTCCGTCGTCCTCATCCCGGTTTCGCCCTCGTTATCAGATCACCTCAAACTCTCCCCAACTCCATCTACAGACGCTCACCACCATCGTCCACACCTCCGATCCCACCGACGCATCCCCTGCCGAGCCTCCATCGACGTAGATCTCCATCTCCGCCTCTACGCCGGCGTCTGTCGAAGTCAAAATCTCCTCAGAGCTTCAAATCGAGGACAAGATCGCTTCCACGATCCTCCGGCGAACCCGATTACTCATCCGACCCTGACAACGTCTTCGAAGCTCTTCCTACGAGCACTCGCTCGCCCTGTTCGACGCCGCCGTCCACTTCCAACAGCGCCAGCGCCGACTTCTCTCTTCCAGAACGAAGTCCGACGACATCTTACCTGATCTGCTTCCTCGTGTTCACCAGCGAACACAACAACACCACGGGCCTTCCTCGTCTTCAGTGGCATCTTCGACATCAACTTCCCTTCATCATCGCGGGTCACCCTCGCCCAATCGACGCCGATCTTCAACTTCCCTTCCCGTCAACAGAAGCCTCTGCTCCCCGTCAGTTTGGTGGAAACAAAATTTTTTTTAAGTGGAAACAGAGCTCATCAATGATAGCAACAGGAAGCATTTATTTGAATGCAAATTGGAATTCTGATTTGGGTGCAAGATGAAGCTATGAATTGGGATTTTGATACAGATCTGAGTTTGAAATTCTGCTTTTGGTCAATTGCGGGTGATTCGAGTTGGTGATTCAAATCCGATTCCAACTGATCCGCAGGCTACAGTGCTGATCCAGTAGCACCACTGAGTTGCAGAGTTCCGCATCTGTTATCCAGGTATCCAGATAATTAGGTATAATTTACTTTGAACTGAAATTTGAGTACTATTTTAAATTCTGTCATAATAATTTCATCAATTATCTGCCATCCACAAACAGCGAGTGAGTGTATCTGCTTTGTCCTTATTTGCGACATCTTTATATTAATTTAGGGACTGCTAAACACGTAGTGGATCTCAACAGTTGCATAGAATTAATATTTTACAAAATATTGAGATCTAATTGCAAGTTCTTTTTATAACATAGTCTCTATTTTACACTCTTGAGTTAGCTAGCAGATTCATTTGCCTTATTGTGCGCTTTACGTTACTGAATCGTTGCTGATCCTCCGCATCTTCTGCATCATCCTGCACGATTGCATTAGAGTTTGTTAGTAGCATATAGAAATTAATAGGTTGCATTCATATTAAAAAAAATCATCATAAATTCAGCATTTAGATAATAGCAATAAAAAAAAAGTAACTGTGCATGCGTACTCGTAGTGGTAAAGTCTACGATCTAGTTGAACCCAATACAGACATGGATACCAATGCTTCTTCGTCTGGTATCACCTCACCAACAGATTACATGACTCTTGAAATTCTCAAAACTCTTGAGGAAATTAAGGCCCAAATGAACGCTCTAGGTCAGAGAATGGATAGATTTGAATTGGAATGTCATGATAACTCTCGTAATGAAGAGCGACAACTTAATAATCGGCGAGTGGAGAGAATAAACAGGAATTATAATCGATACGATGAGGATGAACGATACTTGAAAAATATTAAAGTGGACGTATCGAATTTTGATGATCGCTTAGACCCACAATATTACCTTGATTGGGTAATGAGTCTAGAGCGTTATTTCAAGTGGTACGAGATGTCCCAAGAGCGGCGAGTCTGTTTCGCTGCCATGAAACTGGTAGGACAAGCGGGATAATATTGGTCTAATGTTGAAAGACTGATAGCCCTCAGGAGGCAAGAACCGATCCGGATTTGGGATGAGATGAAGGCTAAGTTAAGCCAGAAATATCTCCCTATTACTTTTCAGGATCAACTTTTAGACAAGTGGAGCAGGCTAACACAAGGGACTCGCTCTGCTACGGAGTATATTGAGAAATTTGATGAGTTTTTGACCCGGTGCAGCAGTTCGTTTGATGAATCCCCAACCGTAACCCTCTCTAGGTTCAGGTCTGGCCTTCGTGATGATCTCCGTAGGGAACTCTTTGCAGGGGTGTTAGTGATTTAGAACACGCCTATCAGATAGTTCGGGACTTAGATGCGTCTCATGGATCTTACTATCAACGGGGTTCAGATTACAAGAACCAAGGCACTAGAGCCCCCTCTGGACAGTCCCAGCTTAAACCCAATCCTAACAGTTCGGTCCCAACAGGAGATCTCAAGGGTAAAGGTCCAGTTGAGAGCGTGCCACGAACCAACCCCCGCACCCAATGTTTTAAGTGTCAAGGATATGGGCACGTAGAAAAGTTTTGCCCAAGCAAATCCAGAACCCTCTTTCTGGATGATCAATCAGATGAGGTGCAGACGAACCTCAAAAGGAAGTTGTATTCGTTGGAAATGCGAGCAGTGATTCTGAGAATGATTTAGAACAAGAGGAATTTCTTAGTACTATCAGGCAAGTTGTTGTGGTTCGATGTAACCTCGCTCAACCTAAAGACGTGGTTGACTGGCGAAGAGCCTCAATCTTCCACACATGGATAAAGATTGGTGAAAAAAATTGTAAAATCATTGTCGATAGTGGAAGCTGTATAAATGCTGTGTCATCTAGTTTGATTTCAAATATAAGGTTGAAGACGGTCCCTCACCCTAATCCGTACAAAGTTACCTGGATTAACACAGCATCGATGGAGGTGAATGAACGATGTCTTGTACCTGTGCAATTTGCCACCTATAAGGACAAAATTTGGTGTGATGTAATAACAATGGATGCAGGGCATGTGATTCTTGGTCGACCTTGGTTATTTGATATGGACGTGACTTTGTGGGGAAAGTCCAACACTTGTACTTTCAACTATGAAGGGCAACGGATCAAAAACTAATTCCTAGTCAACCCAAATCCAAACAAGAGAAAAAGCCAGTAGACATGAGAAAAGAGAAGAATCTCAACTTAATCAGCCCTAAAGATGTTGCAAGGCTTGTTAGTCAATGTCGTACATGTCAACTCGCCAAGCAACGAAAACAAAATACTGGTCTCTACAACCACAAGTATGGAATCATGCTTCCTTAACTGTCCTTGGCAAGATGTCAGTATGGATTTCGTGCTGGGTTTATCAAAAACAATAAGGAAGCATGATTCCATACTTGTGGTTGTAGACCGTTTTTCCAAGATGGCTCACTTCTTGCCATGTTCCAAAACGTCAGATGCATCTCGGGTTGCTACAATCTATTTTGATGAGTTGTTAGGCTACATGGACTACCCAAAACAATTGTCTCCGACAGGGATGTTAAATTTACGAGCTACTTTTGGAAAACCCTATGGCATAAAATGGGAACTAAACTTCAGTTTTCTACGGCCTTCCATCCACAAACTGATGGCCAAACTGAAGTTGTCAATAGAAGTCTTGGTAATCTGTTACGTTGTTTAGTGGGTGAGAATCTTAGAGCATGGGATCTTGTGTTACCTACTGCTGAGTTTGCATACAACAGTTCTGTCAATAGAACCATAGGCATGAGTCCATTTGAGGTAGTGCATGGTTATCAACCTAGGCAACCTATAGACTTAATTCCTATGGTACCCCATCATGCTAGGATGTCTGAGTCAGCTGCATCATTTGCATCATTTGCATCACACATTCATGACTTGCATAAGGAGATCAGCAATCAAATTCAGAAAAATAATGCAAACTATAAAGCTTATGCAGATTTGCACAGGAAAGCACATGAGTTTAACGTAGGAGACTACGTGATGGTTCGGATTCGACCAGAACGGTATCCTCCGGGTACCGTGAAGAAATTGCACGCACGTAGTGCGGGACCATTCAAAATTTTGAAGAAAATTAATTCAAATGCATATGTGGTAGATCTCCCACCGGATTTGAAATTAGTCCCTCTTTTAATATTGAAGATTTGATTGCTTATAAGGGCCCAATTTTTTCCCTGATAATCCTTTATTGGATGAGCCTTCCCCTGTGCCACCTCCTGAGAGACCCTTATTACCTCCTCTTCCCCAAATATATCTAACCCATATGGCAGATCAAATTGATGAAATTATTGATGATCAGATTGTCTCTACTAGAGATGGTGGTTATCACAGATTTTTGGTTCGTTGGAAAGGACTACCTGATTCTGATAACACTTGGATTAATCGAGAGGAACTCCAACGGTTGGACCCTGATCGTCTGGAGCATTATGAAAGCCGTGGAGGTTCACGTTCGACAGAGTCGAGTTTTTCCCAACCCCGAGGGAATGATGGGGACATCTCTCCAGGATTGCGATTCTACACCAGGAGGCGTCGTCGCACACTTTCAGTTTGGTTCGATTAGGGTTGGGAAAGTCAATTTAGCTATTGTAATTTTTATTTATTTGACACTTTTCTTTTAGTCCCATATCGGTTGTAATGGGATCTTTCTATTGATGTAGGCCTATTTAAGGCCAAGACTGGTATTGTTATTGATAGTTTTGGAATGAATGAAAATTGTTTTTAAGCTTTGTAGCCTGTGTGCTTTGGGTGAGAAATCCTAGGGAGAGAATCCCGCCCGGTTCCCCGTCAGGCATCCTGTGTATAACTGCTTTTCAAAAATTTTGGACCTCTCCTCTTAGATGTTTCCGGGATGATGTGTATGTTACAGGTTAGGTCCAGGAGTTTGCCCTAAAGCTGTTGCAAAAGGTTTTAGATGTATTGTAAGCAATCAGGATGTATGGTATCTTGATCATCTAGATGTTCCATGGGAGAATTTCTATGATAGCGAACCACTGGAAGGAATAAGTGATTCCTCACAGCAAGAACTTGTGCTCGGGGGAGAGGTTTGCATGTGGGGAGAGACAGCTGATACATCTGATGTTCAACAAACAATATGGCCACGTGCTGCGGCAGCTGCAGGTATGTACATATACAATTAATGCACATTAAGTGGTAGCATTTGACATAAGTAGCGAATATAAATTTACTTTCATGTGGACTGTGCTCATTTACTCGTTACTTTATCCATACTGTATTCGACTTTTGTCCAGGATATGGTTTTTCACTTCCTATTTTTCATTGATGACTCTTCCAGTTGTCAGTTAAAATTTTGAAATCATAAACTTCTCAATTCTGCTCTCCATGTTGCCACCACCTATTGATTCTCCTGCAATATCATCTCATTCATTTCTTGTGCCACGATGGAAGCCTTTTCATTCAACTCCTGTCTACTTGAGTCAGCTAGTAATGAGGTTTCATATTGTATTTCTGATTATTTTTAGTTATTTGAGCTGATCACTCCTCTGAATTTCCCCATAGAGCGTATGTGGAGTTCAAAGGAGGCTACTGCTGCAGGAAGTACAAATTCAACTGTGTTATCTCGCCTACATTATTTCAGATGCTTGTTGAACCATCGTGGAGTTCCAGCTGCTCCCGTTAGCAATTTCTACGCACGGCAGCCTCCTATTGGGTCTGGTTCCTGCTTTGCACAGTGATCTTGGTTCTGATGTACAGGCAAAGCTTCAATTACACATTGCCAGCAGTGCAACAATCTGTAATTTATTGTACATGTCTGCATTTAGAGCCACCACCTGGTCCTGTTTCATGTAATAATCTTGGTGTTTATGTTTGTCTGTAGCTCCTTCTTATGTGATGCACATTCACTTGTGTAGAGTTTTCTCCTAATAAACTTCTAGTCATATCAAGTCAATTGTCAGTCTTTGAACATCAGACAATCTTTTATCTGTAATTCGTTTGAAAATCAATGAATGAAGATGTGGTTTTCTTGTTTTCTTTTGCATAATTAGGTGACAGTATCTATGCATTAAAAACATTCTTAGTGCGTGAAGGTGTCTTGTGGTGTGCGTGGAATATCTACTAAAATTTTAGCAGAAATCTCGTAATGATGGGCTCCGACTTCTTTCTCAATTGGAGGTTCTTTCATTCTTTTATCGAGCTGTTCGGTTATCTTTCTTCCCCTTTATAGTGTTCCTCCCTTGATGTAATAAGTCTTAGAGCATCCGCGTAATGTGAGTAAAGAAAGCAAAAATCCGGCAATTAACTGTTTGGTTGATGTTATCATCTGAATTCTTGAGATTATCCTTTTATGAAAAAAGATTATTCCAGGCCCGGGGCTGTGGCCAATAAACAGGGAGATTATTTAAGTGATGGTAAAATGTATGCTTCAATTGACTATCTAAGAGATTATTTACATAATTAAGCTACTAAATAAATGAGGGCATGCCTGCTGTCCCTTTCCTTGAAGTGATATTTTGGGTTTAGATTCGGTCCAAATTTAGCCAGCATTATACTAATACGAAGATGCCATGCTCACTCTTTGCACTAATAGTTATTCTCATTAGGTAGCCACTAGTGACAAATTTCAAGTACAAGGGCCCCACCAGGCACTTGCTCCTGCAGACTCAGTCCCAGTACTAGATTATTATTTTTTTTTCCCAAATAAAAGATAAATTGCCACATAAAGAATATTTTCATGTTTCATTAATAAGATTTTAATCAACCATTCTTTTAAAATAATAATCACACATTCTTTAATACAAAGAATGGTCGGGTTGAAGCACAAATTTGTGACGAAATTCAGATTAAAAAAAAATGAAAAATAGAAGAGCCAAATAAATCTAGATGCTAATAGTTGGTCAGTTAGACCAAGTCCACTTTAATCTTTTAAGAATTTTTAATTAGATCTCAATGAGTGCTGGTGTGGTGGTAAACTGGGTGGGGTCCACTGGATTGTGGGAGTTGCAACTTTGAGTGCGGGTGTGAATTTAAAGAATAAAAGAGATTCTAACGAGGAGCATCCATTATGGAGGGAGGCAGCGAGGCTAATATAAACTGCAAATAAATTCAATATAAAAATCACATTGATGTATAATTTCAACAAAAAAGATAATTACATCTCATCTTCAATTAGTGGCTTAATTATGTTGCTGATCATCTACAAGTACAGTGGCACTAAAAAGATAATTGCAATTATAATTTTTCTGGTTTCAATTATAATTCAAAGAGAGAAAGAAAAAGAAATCTAGTACTAAGAATTCAAAGAGTGAATATTACACGAACAAGAATTCTAGTACTACCATCGCGTACTCTGATCAAATCCAAGATTTGTCTTATTTAAATCCTTTCTCAGTCAAAAATTTACCGAACACTGAGAATACAACAAACAGACAAATAATTTCCTCCTCCTATTTTAAAAAAAACGACGTTGCGGGTCACGTCTTTGACTGAGAGGTGGGTCCCACGCGGTGCGTCCCTGCCACGCCGTTGCCCATTGGGCCGCAGATTCGCTTTCACGGCTAACGGGTCTTGATCCATATTAAAAAAATAAATAAAATACCACTGTCGGTATGTTTCATTATTTTATTAGGAGTATCTAACTTGCTAACGGGTTTGGATGCAAAAGATGCGACACATTTCCAAGTACAGAGATCGTTTGGACAGCGGGGACAACAGTTCAGTGTGTGCTTTCCATAGATCATCTGCTTAAAACTTCCTATTATAACTGATATTGAGCTATTTTATTTCACGACGGAATTACTTCAATGCATTATAACTAGGGGTGCCACCTTATGCGGATTATCTGCGGATATTCACATCCGAATCCGCCTCCAATTCGGATACGGATATTATTTTTTCATATTCGTCAATATCTGTTTCCGTATCCGAAGGTTAGGTGTAGATACGAATATGATAAAAGTAATATTCGATCCGTATCCGACCAGAATGTTGAGTGCTTGATAATGATATCCATATGGACGAGACTATTCTTCAATGGAATGAGTCAATAAATTTTGATATTATGAGTTGTGAAAAAATTAATCGATTCTTGTGAGAGTAGCACGAGATATTTTGAGTATTTCGACATCAACAGTGACATTCGAATTGACATTTAGCCCGGATGTTGTATATTCATTGCTATAAAATTGAATAATAATGAAAACGGTGAAAGTATTGATATATACGCAATAATATCATAATATGTATCACATTTTTTATTGTAGGTAAGAGAAAAGGCAATGTAAATATATCTGTTTAGTTTATTCCTAACCATGTCCATTTTTACATATCCGATTAGTATCCGCATCCGATCCGATAATATCAGATCCGTATCTGATATCCGATTTTGACGAATACAGATATCATTTTTTCACATCCGCTAATATCTGTATCTGTATTCGTATCCGAAAATTGAGTGCGACTACGGATATGATAAAAACAATATCCTATCTGTATCAGATCCAATATCACCCCTCATTATAGCTCATCGGTAATGTTAATCGAACTAGTGGTCTTGCTAACACACCCTATCAGTGGTTCGCAACTACTAGTTTAGCTTTTGCCATTTACTACTATTCACATATACACTATCAAGCACAAAATCGAATGGTAAATTCAGAAAACAGTATTGTTAGTTCTCGCTCGCCGCTCATACTTTACTTTGTTGGACATAAGAATAGTTTGGCACCTCTGATTGAATATAAGTCCCATTCTTAAAATCTAATTTTTCTATTTGGTATCTTTTAATTTACAATTTATAATTTAGAAGAGTTCATGATTATAACTTCTGTGATGCATCTTGTAACACCCCGCTCCCGGAATACGTACTTAGTTGCGTATTCAGATTTTTCGATCGTATTTTTCGATTTACTTCCTGTATTTGTTTTGTATTATGAGTTGTTTATATGATCGTTTTGCCTTGGATCTGGATTCGTGAATTCGGAGTCAGCCCTAATCTGAACCGAGGACCCGATCCTAGTGAATTGCTCGATTTGGTCTTTTCGCTATTCCGATTTGACCGATTTCAGTTTTAAACATCGTTTTCCAATATTTTAGATTTTTCATGATTTTCTGGAAATTTCCGGAATTAAGTTGTAAATCTTCAAAACCGGGGTCGACCAGTGCCACTGACTGATTCTCGGATTTTTAATTTACAAACTGTAACAGCCCATTTTTTTATTATTCCTCTTTGTTAATTAAATACCTATAATAATAAGGATAACTCAAGAATAAATATTTCATCCTTATGAGTTATGTTGATTTTTTTTTTGGTATAAATTGGTATATATAGATAGGAAATATATATAAGTATTGATACCAAAATAATACCATGTATTGTACTTTGAAATTTTTTATCATTTTTTTTAGTTAGTGGGTGTGTTAGGTGAGCATGGAGAGTTGAGTTGTAGGGTTAGGATTAATTGATCTTAGATTTTTGCCAAGTGGCATCATAGGGGAAGTATTAACTTATTAAAAAAAGGGGATTATTAGGGTCTTTTTGCAAAAGAAACAACTCTTACGTTCAGATCTGAGAAGCTTTTTCTCTTCTCTGTAAACCAACCTTCTTCTCCTCACCTGAACCCTAATCTCTCCTCCCTCTCAAAAATCTCTCTCTCCACTCAACCACTCTCTCTCTTCCTCTTCACCCTCCCAGCCGAAGCCAGGAGGGGCGGCGCAGCCGCACGCCACCACAGCCGCGCAGCCGCACGGGGCCGCGCGCGGCCGCGCAGGCGCGGCGGCCGGCCACGCAAGGGCGGCGCCAGGCCGCAAGTGGCCTGGCCAGGGGGAGGAACCTTGTTTGGCCAAGAATAGGGAAAGATTTCAGATTTTGGGATAGTTTCATAAGGTAAAAATCAAGCCCTAATTCTGAATTTGTTTCAATTATTTTTTCAGAGATTAAAAATTGGGTAGAGTTATAGTAACACTCAATTAGTTATTCTCATGATGATGAGTAGTTCATAAACTAAGAATTTTTGCCTTGTCTTGCTACTAGGGCTTGAGTGGGGGAATTGACCAAATCGCAAGTGGGAATCCATCCTCTAGGTGAGTAAATTTACATACTCACTTTATATACTAAATTCACGAATTTAATTCATGCAATTGTTGTATGTGACTAAGAGGGATTTTAGGGAAAGTACAATAGATTAGTGTAGAATAGCATGAAAAATTAATTTACATGGAATTGGTGACACAATTAATTTTTATTAAAAGGTAGTTATATAAATTATTGTGTAAAGTGTTCGTAACAATTTGAGTTAAGTTAAATAGTATAAGTAAAGTGAGTGGTGATGGGTGTGTACTAGAATGTAAGGGTACGTTAGTAGTTATGTTACAAGCTATGTATGTGAAATGCTTAAGTCATTAATTATAATACCTTGAAATCCCACAGGAATTACTTTGTACGACTCACTATAGTAATACACATATAATAGCATGATTAAATATATTGACGACATGTGAACATGTCGATTTTGTGATTTTGCCATAACATGTTGATTATGTAACCTATGCCATAGTATATTTTGTCATGCAATATATGTGTGGGTCGCTTGTAGAATTTATATGTTGTTATGATTGAATAGATGAATGATATGTGAAATTGTTGATTATATGATCTTGTCAAAACATAATAATTGTGTAAAGTTATGAAATGACATAATTTGATATGCCATATATGAATGTATTGATTGTGGGATCTATACGTTAGTATGGTGAATCCCTATGTGTGTCAATTAAGAGTAGGAAGGGGGAAGATAGTAGGAAAAATGAGGTTCCATCTAAATTGTAGGAAGGGGCCGGCGGGAGCCGGTAGGAGGAGAAGACGGTGTAAAAGTGTGTTGATCATTGTAGGAAGGGGCCGGCGGGAGCCGGTAGGAGGAGAAGACGGTGTTATGAAAGTAGTTTATGTTTGTCACTGTAGGAAGGGGCCGGCGGGAGCCGGTAGGAGGAGAAGACGGTGAAATGTTCAAGTACTATTTTGAATGTTGTGGTAATGAATTGTTGCTTGTAAATATATTCATAAAAGATGTTTGTGTTACCATAACTTAGGAATTATTATGGTTTGAATTATGTTGTGTTATCAAATATGATAAAACGAAAACTATTATTACGTCTTGTACCATCACATAAGTGTATAAAGTAGACCAAAAAATGCTAATATATGTTTCCAAAAGGTTTCCTTAGATTCCATAAAGTATGTTGTGGTATTATATCATGTTGTTATCATTTATAAAGTGTTTATGAAATTTACTCGCTGAGCCGTCGAGCTCATTCCTTTCTTTGTCTTCTCTTTCAGGTTTGGATAAAGGTAAGGGTATAATGTAGCACGGATTAGTCATGAGCAGGATGTCATATGTTTCATAAACACTTACTTTGTCTCTATGTACATGTAATTCTGTTTTATGTTAGCATTACCTAGTTGAGGGTGCTATGATGCTACTATCATATGAAATTTTTGTAATAGTTTTTAATTAGAACTTGTGTACTTGGGAAGTTGGTGAAGTGAGGTATTGTGATCATGTTGGTAGAATTTTGTGGATTATGGATGCCTTGATGGTTATGCAAGATGAATGCGTGGCATAAGTATATTTTGGAGATATTTTTTTTTATTTTTGTGATAAGTAGGCCATGTGGCCGAAATCCTTCATGGACATAAGTAGGCCTTAGAGCCGAAATTACTATTGTTGTATGTGGAGAAAAGTAAAGTTTTAGAGGAAATGCTGCCAAAATTTTCTGGATTTGAATCAAAGAAAAGATATGGGAATAAATAAGTGTTATGGATCTAATCTTGCCTATTAGAACTGGGACCGTTACAGTTGGTATCAGAGCCAAGGTCTAGGTGTAAAGTTACATTGAGTAGATAGGATAAGTTAGGATTGATGTGGTATTGTGTGAAAAATTGTATGTGGGATTGTACGATCGAGATGGGTATTTTAAGGAGTAGTGGATTCTTACAAATATGATTAACTTAGAAGTGCGGGATATTTAACCGTTCTCTTGTATTCGAATTTGAGTACCCGCATACTCCGATTCGGATGTTTCATACTGAGGGTGCGGGCCCTTTGTATGGATCGCCAGTGGTATGGGACACTGGAATGAGAGGGTAGCTAAAATATCCGGCAAGTCAAAGTTAATTCAGAACGTAAGAACGTTTTAGAGTAGCAAGCTCCGAGAGATAGAAAATATACGAAATTGCAGATCTGTTGACTTCCAATAGCCTAACTACCTTAAGGTAAAATTTCCTTATATCTATGGATAATGATGTTGAAGCAAGCTTAATGGGATAAAAGAATACAGATGTGACAGTTGATGATAAAAGCCCCATTGGAGACCTACCAATGACTGAGACTTTTAATGCCGTCCTCAGTAATGAAGTAGAGTCCCAAGGAAGAATATCTTTTGGAGGTATTTGGTAGAATGCTAGCTGGGCCCACGACTTGAATCTTTATGATGATTATGAATACGGAAAATATGACGATGATATCATAATAGAAAGTGAAGATCCTAAGGAGGGCAATGAAGAAGACCTAACGAAGAAAATCTTGAAGAAGAAAATCTAAGAGGAGAGGACTCTAATAATGATAGTAAGGAGGGAAGTTCCACTGGTTCTGATATAAATTCTTGAATAAGGTGGAATGTTTAGTATTTTGAGAAAGGATGGCATGGTTTGCCTATTTTAGAGCTTTTTGGATAGGAAGGTTTATGTGTCTGTAAAGAATTGGGTGTGGACAATGAGTTTCTATGTAAACCTTTTATATGGTTTATATAAATATATATATCTTTTATATGTTTAGTATGAATGTAAGCATATCAATGTAAGTCTTGGTTCCAAGATGCCTTTGAAGTTATGAATGAAGTAATAATTGTTATATAAGACTTGTTTTGTACTGTGAATATTATTGATGATAAAGACTGATTATTCTTTTAGGGTTAGATGGACTTAAATCTTCCGCCACCAGACACTGATCCGGCAAGCTATGCCCCACCGCAAAATTCAGTGGGAGTGTCCATCCCCCGACTAACCACGAGGACGAACACATCAGCAAATACCAGAAAATCCCTGACGTAATGCCAGGTTGGTTGGCGCGACTGGCAACGAAAAGCAAACCACATCGAGCTTTAGAACAATTTCAGAAGCTGAACCCGCCAGCATTTAAAGGAGAAGCTGATCCCATACAAGCAGAAGAATGGCTTCGTCGAATTGAGAAAATACTAACCGTTATGGAATGTAATGAGAATCAAAAAGTGTCCTTTACCTCTTTCATGTTTCAAGGTGAGGCGGAACATTGGTGGGACATGGTTAAAGGTGGAGCTAATTCACTAAGGGAGAAAGTTTCTTGGAACTTTTTTGGTTAAGAAGTTCAACGAAAAGTATATACCGGGGGTAGCTAAAGATAAACTCGCACTAGAATTTCAGGAGCTAAAGCAAGGACAAATGTCTGTCAACCAGTATGATGTCAAGTTTACACAATTATCAAGGTATGCAGCAGGGTTGGTACGTGAAGAATCAGAAAGAACTAAAAGGTTCGTGGGGGGATTAAAACCTGAAATCAGAAGCAAATTAATTCCGTTTCAACTCCAAATCTATATTCAAGCGGTGGAGAAAGCATTGGAAGTTGAACGGGATATATTGGAAGACCAGGAAGTCAAAAGTAAGGAGTTACCCCCTTCTAAGCGCCCTCACTATCAGGAGACACCTGACCCCGATATGTCAAACCACAGATTCAATAGAAGTGAGGGGTCCTCGGTAGCATCGGCTTCTAGATCAAATGGAGGTACATGGCATCGAGTGGGATTCCCTCGAAGACCTCAGACAATACTTTCTGTAACGCCCCGATTCCACTGATACGGGGACGTCACTGCAACGTATATACGTAAGTCCGAATTACCTTCCCGTATATACGCTAAGCATCAGTACAGACAAGAATCAGAGTACGGAAGCAAATGGTGCATTATACATTCCAACACATATATATATACAATCACAGAGTTATCACCAGAGGTGATGAATATTACAATAATATAACATCACAGATATGCGCAAATGCGGGAATACAAGAGATATACACATATATGAACGATGCAAAAGGGAGTTCACATACAAGTATACAAGGATAGTACAAGTATGAACAGTATAAAAGAGCATGGACAGTATAAGTATAAACAGAAGGGCACTCACGAGAAAACTCGAGAGGCACACAGGGGGCCTGGAAGGAAATGGCTCTGAAAGGTAGGCTGGTGATCCACGCTACCGCTGCGCCACTCTGATCACACGCTCCTAGCTCCATGACCTGGACATGTGGATCCAGGGGAGTCAAATGATACTCCCCAGGCGAGTGGTGAAGCAAAACCAAGTGGTGAAGCAGGGTGAGCACAATAATGCATATAACAAATGATATCAAGAAGGAAATACTCAGGAGTCAGATAGGTGAGAGCAGATATGAACAGATATGACAGGATAATCATAAAACAGGGAATCCGAATAAAACCAATCCGAGCTACCAGGTAGTTATAACATAATACTCATAAAACAGGAAATCCGACATAAAGTCCGGGAAAAGCAAATACGGTAAGGCACATCACAGATTCATAGCCGTTTAAGTTGCAGGCTTTGGTATGCGTCCCATTCCACATACCTCTACTTACAACTTAAAGAGCCGGTTATTATGACACTTTATTATTACTCGTCTTACCCATATATCTAGGTATGTGTCTCGGTGTACGGCCAACTCACATACATCCATATATAAGCAAGTCGAGGTTGTTATTGGAAACAGCGGTTGTATCAACGACTATGTTTACAGTGGGTCCCGTGCATACCCGGGACCACGGCCCAGTATTGTTCCGTTGCTTGAAGACGGAACCTGCCGCTAGGCTAAACAGGAGGGACTTATGTATGCCCTATCATACAGGAATAAGGGAGCCAGCTCTCCCCTCGGTCCCCTGGAGTACCACAGGTCAGACCGGAAATATAGTGCACAACCTAAAGCCACTGTAAACACGAACACATATCGATATCCGCATGTTTCCCCCGACCCAATGCAAGTTGGTCCATTTTAAGATTTGATAGTTTAATTATCACTTTACGGGAAAAACAGGAAATAGACATGATCAGGAATAAGGAGTACATAAGTACTATATAGTCAGGTCACTGCATGTAAAGCAGGAATACAATATACAGGTCACTGATCATGATACAGGATAATAAGTCAAGTTCCCGTAAGAATGATAATCACAAGTCAAGTATATCATGCTGGGTGTAAAGTGATAGCATGACAGGATGATGATAATTAACAAGCAACCAAGCATATAAGAGATTGATAATAGTCTGGGTAAGTCAGGTCATACCAATAGGGTCTTACCAAATAGTAGCAAGTCAGGTGGTCAGGTGGTATACACTAGATGGTCAGGTGATATACATGTGTTAAAAGGAAGCATGCAACTAACTAGTCTGAAATAATGGTATGGCAAGTGGTAACCTAAAAGTAATGACCCAAAGTCCAACAAGTCCAACGACCACGAAGGGTCGGCCACGCATAGCATAAAGCAATAAAAGATATAAAGCATGAAATACAATACATAAAGACTAGAGCGAGTATACTATCATAATCAATGGAATGAGAAGCAAGAGGGTAGCGAGTGAGAACACTCGCCTGAGCCACCAATATACCGAAATATCCGTAATCCACTGAAGTTCGGGATGCGCCATAACCTGTGATATAAATATGTAGAGTGAAGATGAGAGAGAGAAAGAATGGAAGATGATGTGTGTCTAGAGACAAGTCAAGTAATACCTATAGGTGATGTAAGTCTAGAGGGTAAGGTTCATGTTCTAGAAAGGAATCAACTAAGATGGCTAGGCAAAGTTAGTCGACTAGGATGGAAGAGTAGTCGACTAATAGTGGAGTTAGTCGACTAACAATCTGGTATAGTCGACTAGAACTGGTTTCCAGAGAGTTGGGTTTGGTTTCAGGGAATAGTTAGTCGACTAGGTTAGGAGGGGTAGTCGACTAATAATGATCTTAAGTCGACTAACAGATACTTAAGTCGACTAAGTCTGTGATATAGAAAGTTGGGGTTTCTGTCTCAGGATAAATTAGTCGACTAGGGAAGAATGGGTAGTCGACTAATAGTCTATAGTCGACTAATAATATAGTCAAGTCGACTAGGGCCGAGAGTTAAGGTTTCTGGTCTAAGGAGGGTTAGTCGACTAGGTGAATTCGGGAGTCGACTAATAGGGATTTCCAGAGGGTTGATCAGTCGACTAATATTTGGGGTAAGTCGACTAATACTGTGTTTTCCAGAAAAACTAGGTTTTAGCTAAGTGTTCTAGTCGACTAGGTTCTAGGTCAAGTCGACTAATACTGGTCGGGGAGCAGTTTACAGAACAGAACTTGGAGGTTGTTCTTGATGGCAAAAATGTGATTTTTATGGTGCAAGTGTTCAAGAGTTCACATCACAAGAATATAGAGAGCTATCTAGGTCTTGGTGAGTAAGGTACTCACATGGATGGGTTGGATTTGGGGTTTGATCCAAGATGAAGAAGATGATGGCTTCAATCCATGAATTGTTGTTGAAGCTAGGGTTGAAGGAGTGGATCTTGGTGTTGCCTTGGGGTTGGTGGTTGGAGATGAAGCCCTTGTGGTGAAGCCCTAGATGGGTTCTTGAAGTCTTGAGATGGATCCTTGAAGCTAGGGTTTTGGTGGAGGAGATGAGAGGATTTTGGAGGAGCTCTCTTGTTGAAGTGGAAGAGAAAAAGGGTGATTTGCAAATGAAAAGGATTATATAGGTTGGGGATTTTGTAAAGGAGATTGAAATAGGATAAATGCAAGGGGGCTTTGTGCAAATGGGGAGGGATGAGGTGTCCCTAGGGTGGCCACTTGGCCGGCCATGGGTGAGAGAGAGAATGAGTGGGGTTAGGTGAGAGGGTGAGTGGGAAATGAGGTGGCATGACAAGGTGGAAATTGGAATATGCGATAATTGGAAAAATGCCCGAATTCAAGTGTCTCGGAATGATCTGGAAATTTTACCAAAAATCAAGAATAACGTATGAAGACCAATAGTGAAATCCGTTCGAAGAAATACTGTATAGTTTTAAAATTAAAAATCCCGGAATCAGTGATCTACCGACTCCGTTGGAATTTTCATAAAATCATAAAATCCTCAGAAAAGAATGTAGGTAGAAAATATGATTCTAAGGAATAATGTCTAAAGAATCATTTAGAAATTCCAAACCGTTTGAGAATTAAAATCCAGGAATCGGTCAGCGGCACTGGCCGACACCGGTTTTGAAGATTTTTATTTTAATTCCAGAAAAATCTAGAAAATCATGGAAAATATATAATATTGGAAAATGATATTTAAAACTAAAATCGGTCAATTCTAATTATCAGAATATCTAAATCGAGTAATATACTAGGATCGGGTCCTTCGGTTCAGACTAGGGCTGACTCCGTGTCCACGAATCCAAATCCAAAACAAAAACAATCATATAAGGAATTCATCATACAGAATAAATACAGGAAACAAATCGAAAAATACGACTGAAAATCTGAATACGCAACTAAGTACGTATTCCGAAAACGGGGTATTACAATCCACCCACCTTACAAAAATTGCGTCCTCGCAATTTCGTTAAGGGGTAAATTGAATACAAAGGGGACAAAGGCTGGAATCTACACCAATTAAGATATGAAGCACTATAGGTAGGGCCCTCCAGTCACTGAATAATAATCATACTCTGCATTTCCGGCTGATGATGTCGTGGCTGTGTAATAAATCTTTAGAATAATGCTGAATAATACTGATGATGTCGTGGCTGTGAAATAAATGAATACTGATGATGTCGTGGCTGTGTAATAAGGAAAACCCCGAAAATCCTGAGCGTAATAAAGAAGACCGATAATTAAGAATCCGACTGCTGTCCTCTGAAAGATAGCCAGATCAAGATCGATCTGGAGAATACCAAGCTTCATAGAATTGGCCGAAGAGATCACATACTAGCATCATCCAGAACCAGCCACTACCTCTCTAGTCTAGTCATATCTTAAGTTGGCATAAGGCTTCATAAAACCAAAACATAAAACCAAAACAGGGAAAGGATAGGAGAGATCAGGAATCCAAGGAAAAGATAGTCAAGGAGGGATTTGAAATCAAAGGAAAGATAGTCAAGAAATAGATAACTCTGCACTTGCAGTTGGAATGTATAACCAAGATTCGTGTATTCCAGTTGCAAATCTCTTTACCATTGATTTGCCTTCTGGACGTACTGAGGAGGTTAGAGCCTAAGCTGACCTAAGCTCTGACGAGCCTAAGTTGACCTATGCTCTGATACCAACCTGTAACGCCCCGATTCCACTGATACGGGGACGTCACTGCAACGTATATACGTAAGTCCGAATTACCTTCCCGTATATACGCTAAGCATCAGTACAGACAAGAATCAGAGTACGGAAGCAAATGGTGCATTATACATTCCAACACATATATATATACAATCACAGAGTTATCACCAGAGGTGATGAATATTACAATAATATAACATCACAGATATGCGCAAATGCGGGAATACAAGAGATATACACATATATGAACGATGCAAAAGGGAGTTCACATACAAGTATACAAGGATAGTACAAGTATGAACAGTATAAAGAGCATGGACAGTATAAGTATAAACAGAAGGGCACTCACGAGAAAACTCGAGAGGCACACAGGGGGCCTGGAAGGAAATGGCTCTGAAAGGTAGGCTGGTGATCCACGCTACCGCTGCGCCACTCTGATCACACGCTCCTAGCTCCATGACCTGGACATGTGGATCCAGGGGAGTCAAATGATACTCCCCAGGCGAGTGGTGAAGCAAAACCAAGTGGTGAAGCAGGGTGAGCACAATAATGCATATAACAAATGATATCAAGAAGGAAATACTCAGGAGTCAGATAGGTGAGAGCAGATATGAACAGATATGACAGGATAATCATAAAACAGGGAATCCGAATAAAACCAATCCGAGCTACCAGGTAGTTATAACATAATACTCATAAAACAGGAAATCCGACATAAAGTCCGGGAAAAGCAAATACGGTAAGGCACATCACAGATTCATAGCCGTTTAAGTTGCAGGCTTTGGTATGCGTCCCATTCCACATACCTCTACTTACAACTTAAAGAGCCGGTTATTATGACACTTTATTATTACTCGTCTTACCCATATATCTAGGTATGTGTCTCGGTGTACGGCCAACTCACATACATCCATATATAAGCAAGTCGAGGTTGTTATTGGAAACAGCGGTTGTATCAACGAACTATGTTTACAGTGGGTCCCGTGCATACCCGGGACCACGGCCCAGTATTGTTCCGTTGCTTGAAGACGGAACCTGCCGCTAGGCTAAACAGGAGGGACTTATGTATGCCCTATCATACAGGAATAAGGGAGCCAGCTCTCCCCTCGGTCCCCTGGAGTACCACAGGTCAGACCGGAAATATAGTGCACAACCTAAAGCCACTGTAAACACGAACACATATCGATATCCGCATGTTTCCCCCGACCCAATGCAAGTTGGTCCATTTTAAGATTTGATAGTTTAATTATCACTTTACGGGAAAAACAGGAAATAGACATGATCAGGAATAAGGAGTACATAAGTACTATATAGTCAGGTCACTGCATGTAAAGCAGGAATACAATATACAGGTCACTGATCATGATACAGGATAATAAGTCAAGTTCCCGTAAGAATGATAATCACAAGTCAAGTATATCATGCTGGGTGTAAAGTGATAGCATGACAGGATGATGATAATTAACAAGCAACCAAGCATATAAGAGATTGATAATAGTCTGGGTAAGTCAGGTCATACCAATAGGGTCTTACCAAATAGTAGCAAGTCAGGTGGTCAGGTGGTATACACTAGATGGTCAGGTGATATACATGTGTTAAAAGGAAGCATGCAACTAACTAGTCTGAAATAATGGTATGGCAAGTGGTAACCTAAAAGTAATGACCCAAAGTCCAACAAGTCCAACGACCACGAAGGGTCGGCCACGCATAGCATAAAGCAATAAAAGATATAAAGCATGAAATACAATACATAAAGACTAGAGCGAGTATACTATCATAATCAATGGAATGAGAAGCAAGAGGGTAGCGAGTGAGAACACTCGCCTGAGCCACCAATATACCGAAATATCCGTAATCCACTGAAGTTCGGGATGCGCCATAACCTGTGATATAAATATGTAGAGTGAAGATGAGAGAGAGAAAGAATGGAAGATGATGTGTGTCTAGAGACAAGTCAAGTAATACCTATAGGTGATGTAAGTCTAGAGGGTAAGGTTCATGTTCTAGAAAGGAATCAACTAAGATGGCTAGGCAAAGTTAGTCGACTAGGATGGAAGAGTAGTCGACTAATAGTGGAGTTAGTCGACTAACAATCTGGTATAGTCGACTAGAACTGGTTTCCAGAGAGTTGGGTTTGGTTTCAGGGAATAGTTAGTCGACTAGGTTAGGAGGGGTAGTCGACTAATAATGATCTTAAGTCGACTAACAGATACTTAAGTCGACTAAGTCTGTGATATAGAAAGTTGGGGTTTCTGTCTCAGGATAAATTAGTCGACTAGGGAAGAATGGGTAGTCGACTAATAGTCTATAGTCGACTAATAATATAGTCAAGTCGACTAGGGCCGAGAGTTAAGGTTTCTGGTCTAAGGAGGGTTAGTCGACTAGGTGAATTCGGGAGTCGACTAATAGGGATTTCCAGAGGGTTGATCAGTCGACTAATATTTGGGGTAAGTCGACTAATACTGTGTTTTCCAGAAAAACTAGGTTTTAGCTAAGTGTTCTAGTCGACTAGGTTCTAGGTCAAGTCGACTAATACTGGTCGGGGAGCAGTTTACAGAACAGAACTTGGAGGTTGTTCTTGATGGCAAAAATGTGATTTTTATGGTGCAAGTGTTCAAGAGTTCACATCACAAGAATATAGAGAGCTATCTAGGTCTTGGTGAGTAAGGTACTCACATGGATGGGTTGGATTTGGGGTTTGATCCAAGATGAAGAAGATGATGGCTTCAATCCATGAATTGTTGTTGAAGCTAGGGTTGAAGGAGTGGATCTTGGTGTTGCCTTGGGGTTGGTGGTTGGAGATGAAGCCCTTGTGGTGAAGCCCTAGATGGGTTCTTGAAGTCTTGAGATGGATCCTTGAAGCTAGGGTTTTGGTGGAGGAGATGAGAGGATTTTGGAGGAGCTCTCTTGTTGAAGTGGAAGAGAAAAAGGGTGATTTGCAAATGAAAAGGATTATATAGGTTGGGGATTTTGTAAAGGAGATTGAAATAGGATAAATGCAAGGGGGCTTTGTGCAAATGGGGAGGGATGAGGTGTCCCTAGGGTGGCCACTTGGCCGGCCATGGGTGAGAGAGAGAATGAGTGGGGTTAGGTGAGAGGGTGAGTGGGAAATGAGGTGGCATGACAAGGTGGAAATTGGAATATGCGATAATTGGAAAAATGCCCGAAATTCAAGTGTCTCGGAATGATCTGGAAATTTTACCAAAAATCAAGAATAACGTATGAAGACCAATAGTGAAATCCGTTCGAAGAAATACTGTATAGTTTTAAAATTAAAAATCCCGGAATCAGTGATCTACCGACTCCGTTGGAATTTTCATAAAATCATAAAATCCTCAGAAAAAGAATGTAGGTAGAAAATATGATTCTAAGGAATAATGTCTAAAGAATCATTTAGAAATTCCAAACCGTTTGAGAATTAAAAATCCAGGAATCGGTCAGCGGCACTGGCCGACACCGGGTTTTGAAGATTTTTATTTTAATTCCAGAAAAATCTAGAAAATCATGGAAATATATAATATTGGAAAATGATATTAAAACTAAAATCGGTCAATTCTAATTATCAGAATATCTAAATCGAGTAATATACTAGGATCGGGTCCTTCGGTTCAGACTAGGGCTGACTCCGTGTCCACGAATCCAAATCCAAAACAAAAACAATCATATAAGGAATTCATCATACAGAATAAATACAGGAAACAAATCGAAAAATACGACTGAAAATCTGAATACGCAACTAAGTACGTATTCCGAAAACGGGGTATTACACTTTCTCACCGTCCCGATGTTGCAGGAAACTCGTGGTGCCCCATATGCCATTTGAATCATGCGGGCAGTTGTGTTCTGGGCAAACAATGTTTCTCTTGCGGTCAAATGGGTCACATAAGGAAGGAATGTCCGATCTTACAAGGACACCTAAGGATGGGATTTGGGACGGAAAGGCGAACTGGGGGCACTGTCCCATTTTCAGGACCAACAGGAACTTTCAGGCGACCGTTCAACACACCCCGACCGGCGAAAACTCAGTCATCAGTGCAACAGCCTGGAGCTCGGCGGGAGGGAAATGCTTGACTCAGCAGGAGTCTCGAACATCAAATGTTGTGGTGAAAGGTACAATCAATTTAATAGAGCATTTTGCCCGAGTATTATTTGACCCTGGTGTCACATACTCTTGTGTCTTCTCAACATTTCATCCAAACCTAACATGAAACCTAAATCATTGTAATTCTACTTGTGATATCAACTCCTATAGGAACGGATATGGTTACTAATATGTACTATAAGGAGAGTGAGATCATGATAAGAGAAGTAAAAACATGGGTGAACCTCATAAATTAGGAAAGATGGAATACGATGTTATTTTAAGAATAGATTGATTGTTAACCCGCTGTGCCAATATAGGCTGCCACCAAAAGGGTGCATAACTATGGTGAACGAGTACCTCAATTGTGTTTCGAAGGAGTTACCACGCTTATCTCCGGAAAGAAATATCGAATTTTTCGTAATGCCATTTGGACAAACCATCACCCCTGCAACATTTATGGACTTGATGAATAAGAATATTACAACCATGTCCCGATCAATTTGTGATCATATTCATTGTTGATGTAATAATTATCCCAAGAGTAGCGAGGAGCATAAAGAACATTTGAGAAATAATTCAGATACATGAAGTACTTGAGACATTTGTATTAGGCAGGGATCCTCGCCTTCTATCAAAAGTCTGGGTCAGCTTTTCTAAGGCTTTGGGGACTAGATTACATCCTAGTACTATGACACACTCACTGACTGATGGCCAATCAGAGAGGACTATTCAGATATTAGCAAGATAAGTTGAAGCATGCATGTTAGATGTTGATAACTGGAAGAAGTATTTACCACTAATGATGTTTGCGTGTAACAACAGCTACCTATTGATCTTGGGATGCAACCATTGAAGCTCAGTATGGTAGACAAGTGTAAGTTCCCCAATTATTGAGAAGGGATTGGAGAACGGGGAATTTTCGGGACTTGTTTGAGTGCAATATAATAGAATTTGTAGAGGCTACCTGGAAACCAGAGGAGGATATGCGAATTACCTACCCACAACTTTTCCAAGGTACGTCGAGCTTCGGGGACGAAGCTTCCCTAAGGGGGTAGAATGTAACAGCCCATTTTTTTATTATTCCTCTTTGTTAATTAAATACCTATAATAATAAGGATAACCCAAGAATAAATATTTCATCCTTATGAGTTATGTTGATTTTTTTTTTGGTATAAATTGGTATATATAGATAGGAAATATATATAAGTATTGATACCAAAATAATACTATGTATTGTACTTTGAAATTTTTTATCATTTTTTTTAGTTAGTGGGTGTGTTAGGTGAGCATGGAGAGTTGAGTTGTAGGGTTAGGATTAATTGATCTTGGATTTTTGCCAAGTGGCATCATAGGGGAAGTATTAACTTATTAAAAAAAGGGGATTATTAGGGGTCTTTTTGCAAAAGAAACAACTCTTACGTTCAGATCTGAGAAGCTTTTTCTCTTCTCTGTAAACCAACCTTCTTCTCCTCACCTGAACCCTAATCTCTCCTCCCTCTCAAAAATCTCTCTCTCCACTCAACCACTCTCTCTCTTCCTCTTCACCCTCCCAGCCGAAGCCAGGAGGGGCGGCGCAGCCGCGCGCCACCACAGCCGCGCAGCCGCACGAGTGTCGCGCGCGGCCGCGCAGGCGCGGCGGCCGGCCACGCAAGGGCGGCGCCAGGCCGCAAGTGGCCTGGCCAGGGGGGAGGAACCTTGTTTGGCCAAGAATAGGGAAAGATTTCAGATTTTGGGATAGTTTCATAAGGTAAAAATCAAGCCCTAATTCTGAATTTGTTTCAATTATTTTTTCAGAGATTAAAAATTGGGTAAAGTTATAGTAACACTCAATTAGTTATTCTCATGATGATGAGTAGTTCATAAACTAAGAATTTTTGCCTTGTCTTGCTACTAGGGCTTGAATGGGGGAATTGACCAAATCGCAAGTGGGAATCCATCCTCTAGGTGAGTAAATTTACATACTCACTTTATATACTAAATTCACGAATTTAATTCATGCAATTGTTGTATGTGACTAAGAGGGATTTTAGGGAAAGTACAATAGATGAGTGTAGAATAGCGTGAAAAATTAATTTACATGGAATTGGTGACACAATTAATTTTTATTAAAAGGTAGTTGTATAAATTATTGTGTAAAGTGTTCGTAACATTTGAGTTAAGTTAAATAGTATAAGTAAAGTGAGTGGTGATGGGTGTGTATTAGAATGTAAGGGTACGTTAGTAGTTATGTTACAAGCTATGTATGTGAAATGCTTAAGTCATTAATTATAATACCTTAGAAATCCCACAGGAATTACTTTGTACGACTCACTATAGTAATACACATATAATAGCATGATTAAATATATTGACGACATGTGAACATGTCGATTTTGTGATTTTGCCATAACATGTTGATTATGTAACCTATGCCATAGTATATTTTTGTCATGCAATATATGTGTGGGTCGCTTGTAGAATTTATATGTTGTTATGATTGAATAGATGAATGATATGTGAAATTGTTGATTATATGATCTTGCCAAAACATAATAATTGTGTAAAGTTATGAAATGACATAATTTGATATGCCATATATGAATGTATTGATTGTGGGATCTATACGTTAGTATGGTGAATCCCTATGTGTGTCAATTAAGAGTAGGAATGTAACACCCTGCTCCCCGGTGTACGTATCACCGTATCTGTACGCGATACAACGTACAAATTTGATTTGACCTCTGTAGTATTCCGATTGACCTGATTTCAGTTTCAAAAATCATTCCGAATATTTGAGATTTTTCAGGATTTTCTGGAATTTTTCTGGATTATTTTGGAAAATCTCCGTAGTCGGTGTCGACCGATACCGATAACCGGCCTTCTGATTTTTATTTCACAAACGGAGTAGAATTTTGAGAATCGGCTTTCAACGTGTGTCTTAGAATCGTATTATCTACGTTCGGGTATTTTTGGGGATTTTTCAGAATTTATCGAAAATCCGGCCAAACCGGTGTCGCCCGTATCGGCAACAACTTCCGGGATTTTTAATTTACAAACCAAATTGAGTCTTGACAAACCGTCTTCATATTACGTCTCAGGATAATATTTCCTATTTTCTGTAATTTTTGGGCATCATTCGGAACTAGTCAATATTTGAGCCTATTAAAATAATATTAAATTAATTCAATTTCTTTTTCTTTTTCTTTCCTCTTCTCCAATTCTCCAGAACGATCCCCCAACCGACCTACTGTTCATCCACCGCCTCTCTCTTCCTTTAAATCTCTCTCTCTCTCTTCTAATCTCTCTCTCTCTCCATCTCCAAACTCTCTCTCTCTACTCTCTCTCTCCCCCAACCTCTCTCCCTACTCTCTCTCTCTAAAACAACCATCCCCCTCTCTCTATCTCTCTCCATCTCTCTCTCTCTCTCTCTCTGTGCGTGGACCGCCAGCACAGGGCGGCGCCGGAGGGCCGGCCAAGTGGCCGCGCGCGAGCAGTGGGCGCGCGCGGGCGGCGCGCGCCAGCACCGGAGGTCGGCCAGGGGCTGCGCACGGGCGGCCGGCGGCGAGGGCACCGGCCCGCCTTCTTTCCTCCGTTTCCTCTTCTTCGCGGCGGAGCTCCAGCCAGCGGCGCCGGAGTGGCGCCGGGCAGCGGCGCCGGCGGGCGGCCGCGCCGCCCGGGCAGCCGGGCGGCGGCGCGCAAGGAGGCGCAGCAGCAGCCATGGCTGCTGCTGTTGCGTCTCGTGAGGAGGAGAAAACCCAATTGGGTTTTGGGTTTGGGTTTAACTCAAACCCGGCCCATTTACATCAAACCCGGCCCATTAAAGGTACTATTATATTTTCACCCCTGTAAAATTATTATTTACGTTTAGGCCCCTGAAAAATTACATTTTAGCCCCTGGATAATTTCTGTTATTGCATAACTAACCTTTTCTCTCGGTTTTGGGTCTTCGGGCGATAATGGGAGTATCCGGACTCCGATTCGGGCGATTCTGGATCCGTTGCGATCGTGGGAACGAGAGCTACAGTCCTGTAGCCAGTTTGTGAGTGTTTTCCTTTTCTAAATTTTATTTATTTATTCATGTTTCTTAAAGTCGTGGATTAAACAATAAAACAATAACTTAATTCGAGAACCGGCATGTAGTGTAACATAAACATTAAGCTAGATAATCAATTAAAGAATCACTATACACTGTCACTGTATGGATAACTATCATGGTTATATACTACTGCTACATGCACATTGATATGCGTAGGGTTATACAATATTATTCCACTGTCACACTTGCCGACTCACTGGTATACGAAATACCGTAGGGCATGTAGATATCGGTCACACCTCTCACCATTACCGAGATATTGAGATTCACGATACTGAGATTCATGTACACGGATACACATATATGTTACCCTGGTACATGGCTAGACCAATGCACGGACTACCGCATTTCATATCATGTCATGTCTACATATTACTGTTACACCTGCATGTCATATTTACATATCACTGTTACACCTGTATGTCATGTTTCCATAGTCCTGTTACCAGTGCATGAATGCTTGCTCTATTATTGTCATATGGATCCCCGTTCATAGTACATCTATTATTGTCATGTCTACATAGCACTGTTACTCATACACGTACATGTTATGTTTACATATCACTGTTACACATGCGTGTCATGTTTCCCTGTGACTTATGCTTATATAGTTTCTCTATATTATTGTCATATGAATCACCATGCTTATTACATGTATTATTGTTCCATGTTCCCGTATTCCTGTTATATGATTGTTACCTGTTACTGATATGGATATTCCCGATACTGGACATGATATGGATATTCCCGATACTGGACATGATATGGATATTCCCATTACTGGACATGACTGCTGTTGATAAGCGATGTGTGGAACTAAGTGCCACGTGGATCCAAGCCACGGGGGCCACCTCTAGAATCCCACATCTATTGTTCCCGTTTCCCGGTATATTGTTCATGATATCTTGTTCATGTTATATTGTTCCTGATTCTCGTGATATTGTTCTATGCAATCAACAGAGCTCAGGTCCAGTAATCATGGTACCCGTACCATGTACTGTAATTGTTCTTGTTACATTGTATACTTGACATATCACATATCAGATCATAAAGATAACTTGGGTATGGGGGAGACTTGACGGTTGACTAGATCTTATCGGGTGGATGTATTGGATCCATATTGAGGTCCCACTGCAGGGGACCGGGTAGTGCTGGCTACCATCTGTTACTCATGTTACATGTTACAGCTCTAGCGGGCTGGCCCTGGTCTCAGCAGCCAGGGATCTGTTTAAGGCCGTTGTCCCGGGTATGCACGGGATACACTCACCCGATAAGAACTCCTCGACCATGAGTTTCCAATTAACATAATAAAACAATATACACAATAGTGGACGTCGGGAACACTTGTTATTTGATCACTCTCTCGTTTGGATAATGGTACCCGTAGGCCATGTCCGGATGGGTTCGACTGGAGTGCGGGCTCCAGTATGAACTGCCAGTGGTATGGGACACTGGTAGAGATTGATTAAAATACCAGGTGGTACTGATCGCTACTATTGTATAAATGACATGACTTTGACATGACCTGCCTGCTACATGTTTAGTTGTACTTGTTACTGTTCCTGATCATTTATCTGCTATCATGTGACATGTATACATTGCTATTGTTCCTGTTTCCTGTTACACTTTCTTTAGTGCCCTACTACTCATGCACATGTATACTTTATTACATTACCTGGTATATGTTACACTGTATGTAGTGGCATACTATGCATGTTCTACATTGCATATATTTTATTGTTGCAGACATATGCTCATCTGCATGTTCACCTCTATCACATCATCACTATCATGTTCATGTCTATTACGTCACCACTAGGAAACATTAGTTATTATATAAACTGGACCCGACTATAGATATGATCTGATAATAACCGGCTAGGTAGTGATGGTATTAAAAGTTAACCTGTTTATATCTTTGCACTGCTTCCATGTTTATATATCCTTATTATATGGTATCACTATGATAACAGCATGTATTATCTATTATTATTGTGCATTGCCTCCTTCAGTTTTACCACTCACTAGGTCGCTTTCTGACGACCCTGGGTTTGCATGCCCAGATTGGAGATTCGAGTTACCATAGCTTCAGAGAGTACCTTGGAGTCACATGGGAGATTCTGCATCAGGACGATTCATAGGTATTTTAGTGCTTTATTTCTGTTATCTTATTTATCCTTGTTTTCATATCTGTTATGATCGCTGACCTCTTTCTGCAGGTATTCTTGTATTGCTTTCATGCTGGACCTCAGATCTATATGGAGGTATTGTACTGTACTGAGGCTTAACGTACGCGTGAGGTTGTTTTCACCTCGCGTATGTACGTCGCCATAACGTCCCCGTACCTGCGGGATTGGGGCGTTACAAGGAAGGGGGAAGATAGTGGGAAAAATGAGGTTCCATCTAAAATTGTAGGAAGGGGCCGGCGGGAGCCGGTAGGAGGAGAAGACGGTGTAAAAGTGTGTTGATCATTGTAGGAAGGGGCCGGCGGGAGCCGGTAGGAGGAGAAGACAGTGTTATGAAAGTAGTTTATGTTTGTCACTGTAGGAAGGGGCCGGCGGGAGCCGGTAGGAGGAGAAGAGGGTGAAATGTTCAAGTACTATTTTGAATGTTGTGGTAATGAATTGTTGCTTGTAAATATATTCATAAAAGATGTTTGTGTTACCATAACTTAGGAATTATTATGGTTTGAATTATGTTGTGTTATCAAACATGATAAAAGGAAAACTATTATTACGTCTTGTACCATCACATAAGTGTATAAAGTAGACCAAAAAATGCTAATATATGTTTCCAAAAAGGTTTCCTTAGATTCCATAAAGTATGTTGTGGTATTATATCATGTTGTTATCATTTATAAAGTGTTTATGAAATTTACTCGCTGAGCCGTCGAGCTCATTCCTTTCTTTGTCTTCTCTTTCAGGTTTGGATAAAGGTAAGGGTATAATGTAGCACGGATTAGTCATGAGCAGGATGTCATATGTTTCATAAACACTTACTTTGTCTCTATGTACATGTAATTCTGTTTTATGTTAGCATTACCTAGTTGAGGTGCTATGATGCTACTATCATATGAAATTTTTGTAATAGTTTTTAATTAGAACTTGTGTACTTGGGAAGTTGGTGAAGTGAGGTATTGTGATCATGTTGGTAGAATTTTTTGGATTATGGATGCCTTGATGGTTATGCAAGATGAATGCGTGGCTTAAGTATATTTTGGAGATATTTTTTTTTTTTTTTTGTGATAAGTAGGCCATGTGGCCGAAATTCTTCATGGACATAAGTAGGCCTTAGAGCCGAAATTACTATTATTGTATGTGGAGAAAAGTAAAGTTTTAGAGGAAATGCTGCCGAAATTTTCTGGATTTGAATCAAAGAAAAGATATGGGAATAAATAAGTGTTATGGATCTAATCTTGCCTATTAGAACTGGGACCGTTACACAAACGGAGTTGAATTTCTAGAAACAGCTTTCACATAACTTCTTAAAATCATATTTTCTATCTAAATACTTTTTCTGAGATTTTTCAGAATTTATCAAAATCCGGCCGACCCGGTGTAGACCGATGTCAACGTTTGACTTCAGGGTTTTTATTTTGAAAATGGGATTTTATTTCTGAAAATTGATTTCACCAAAAATCTTTTTATAATATTTATTATTTTTGAGAATTTTTGGAAGCTTTCCAAGTTACTTTATTTTTTTGGACTTTTCCGGAGTTTTCGGTGTTTTCCCAGATACCGGAATAGTGTCCAGATATTTTTCCACTTTTTCTCTCTCCTCGCTAGACGCGAGTTTTACCAACTTGGATTTCGCATTTAATGCAGAGATCCTCTCCATACTGCATTTAATGCATTTCAGATCAACTTCCATCAAGTCAAATCTGACTTTTGTCCTTTTGTTAAACGCAGCCTTTTTGCATCTTCCCTGGACGCGGCTTTAATTCCCGCGTTTGGCTCATTTTGGCCTAAACGCAGGTTTGAGGGCTGCGTTTGGAGAGGGAAACACAAGTTCTCTTTTTATGTTTCTTTACTTTGAAAAGTATGCACATTATTATATTCATTCCCATCCTTTATATAAATGCCTCCACTCCTTCTCTCTCATTCATTTTTCCTTTCTTTCTTCTTCTTGTTTCCTGCAACCACCAACAGAGAGCATGGCAGCCCATTTCCATGGGTTTGAGCCATGTTCCCTCCTTTGGCTAGCCATTTCTCCACCATCTCCTCCTCCATTTCCACCACCAACACCACCACCTCATTCTCCTCCATCTCCTCCTCCATTTCAACCACAACACCACCTCCACCATCTTCTTCTTCCTCTTCTTTTCCACCAATAACCCATTTCCACCACCACCTTCTCCACCCTCTTCACCACCACATACTCCACCTTGGCCACCAACGACTATGCCATCTCCTTCTCCTCGTCGTGCTCTTTCCGACGAGCTATAGCTTCGTTCTCCGAATCCTCGTTTTCAAAACTCCATTTTCACCATATGAACTACACTTGCACCCCACAATTTGCTTGGGCTTGGGCTTGGCTTACCGGATTCCGGCCACCTCCGGCCGCCGCCGGCTACCACCCATCATCTTCTCAAGGGCCGGCCACCTCCATTGGATTGGGGTCGAGCTCTTCTTCGTCGGTAACATCTCCGATGATTATTCCGGTAATCGTTCACGATTATTCCGGTAATCCTTACGGTGACGATTACAACTACAACAACTAACATCACCTCCATCTCCACTACTTAAACCTCCAACAATCACCTTCAACATCACCTCCTTTTTATTACTCCATCAAAATCCAACTCCTTCACCAAACAACACCACCACCAAAGCAATCACCTTTCCCTTCCTCTCTCCCTCTGTATATTGCTAACGCGGATCTCACTCCCGCGTCCAGGCAATTCCTAACGCGAGTCTTCGCGTTCTTGGCATCTGTTTAACGCGGCCTTCGCGTTCTTGTATCAACACAACGCGAAATCCATGCCCGCGTCTGTATCCCTTTCGTATCTACACGACACGGAGCTAATACCCGCGTCTGTGTTCTCCTCGTGCCCTGACTTGAACGCGGGTCTCGAACCCCGCGTTTGTGGCACCTTCGCGACGTGATTTCCGCGTCTGTGATTCCCGCATCTGCTATTCCCGCGACGCGACTCCCGCGTCTGCGACCCCCGCGTCTCACTCGCATAACCCGCGTCCTCCTGTGCACACTCTCTCTCCCTGTACACTCTCTCTTTCCATGGACTTCTCTCTCTAGTTCTCTCTTTCTCTCTCCCCTCTCTCATTCTCTCTCTCTCTTGATTTCCTCCTCTCTCTATCACTTTCTCTCTAAACGCCTTGACGCGTTGATTTCCTGGATTCCGGAGATCGGAGATTTCACTATATTTTCTGAAGACTTAGGCGAGTGTCCTCGCTCTCGCCTCCATTTGGGTTTCCCGCTTCGTCGGGTCGACATGTATTTTATTCCATGTTTTCATGTATTATGTATTGGGCTGAGTCCCTGTATTTGTGTATGGCCGAGTGCCAATGACTGACCCTTCAGCCTCCGGTCTCTCACTTTCTCGAAAGAGACGTGATTGGGACCGTCAGGTTTCTCTGGACCCTTCAGCCTCCGGTCTCTCACTATCTCGAAAGAGACATGATTGGGACCGTCAGGTTTCTCTGGACCCTTCAGCCTCCGGTCTCTCACTATCTCGAAAGAGACGTGATTGGGACCGTCAGGTTTCTCTGGACCCTTCAGCCTCCGGTTTCTCACTATCTCGAAAGAGACGTGATTGGGATCGTCAGGTTTCTCAGCTCCGCCTGGTTATCATGATCAGCGTTCAGCACTTTACCACTAGATTCGTCTAGGCGGGATGCTGCCGGATTTCCTACTCGCACCTTAAGCCGAGTTGTCCCGGTAACCTTGCCAGACGCTCCAGTGTTAAATACTGTTTGCTGTCTGTACATTCCAGCTTGCTCAGCTCCGCTTGATTGTGCTCAGCTACTATTCTATCACATGCCATGTATTTACCTGATATGCTAACACTTGCCATGCCATTACTTAGTACCTGTCAATTGCATGCTAATATCTCACACCAGTCTATCTCACTTGTCAAATGATATGTTATCACCAGACATGCTACTACTTGGCAAGACCCCTTGTTATGACATGACTTGCCACCGGACTAATATCAATCTCTTGACATGACTGGTTACCTGTCTAATATCACCATCTTGTCATGCTATCCCTTGACACCCGGCATGATATACTTGACCTGTGATTATATCTTTACGGGAATACTATACTTGTTATCCTGCATTACATGCAGTGACTTGAATCTTGTACTTGTTATCCTGTATTATATATACAGTGACCTGAATCTATAGTACTCATGTACTCCTGAACTCCTGATCATGTCTTGTACCTGTTATTCCCGTAAATTGATAATCACATATTAAATTCTAATAAGACAAATTGCACCCGGTTTGGGGGAAACTGATGGGCCCTGATTAATCATGTTTATGGTGGTCTTATCGAGCCGCGCGTGGCCACATTCTTGAGGGATCACCTGGTGGCCACCAGGGATTCCGTGGGGTGTGCTGGCACCCCTACTCCTGTCTATTCTTGCCGGGTATGCACACGCCCTAGGCCTATTTCTATGGGATCTGCGATACTCTATTCCTGTTCGGGCGTAAATAAGTCCCGGTACCTAGCGGTACGTTCCGGCTCAGCACCGGATACTCCTAAACCGTTGTCTCGGGCATGTACGGGGCCCATCCGAAACATGATTCATCGATCTTTATCAGTTTCCAAATAACTTGCTATATAAGTTGTGAGTGGAAGTATGTGGAATGGGACACATACTGAAGCCTGGAACTTAGACGGCTCCAATTATAATAAGATGCTAATATACAATTTGCTGTGCCGTATTGTAACTCGGGTTGTATGTGCTTGGATTATGGTGACATGGGATAAAGGTATATAGATGAGGGTTTCCTTATTTGGATTATTCCTTCGAGGTACTAATCTCATGGGGCCGTGACCTAAGCTTGTACAATCGGTTTTGCTCGTAATCGGTTTTATTCGGTTTTTATCGGTTTTATGTTAGTTTAGGAGATATCTGGTATTGCCCTATCTACTTTACTTCTCATCTCTTTACCTTCTCTTATCTTATCGAACCATGAGTAGTTCCTGCTTGATATCACTTGTTTTATATCTACTTGCTCCTGCATGCTTACCTATGCTCGCCACTTGGCATTCGTATCACCACTCGCCTGGGGAGTTCTATCTGACTCCCCTGGATCCTCATGTAGCTTGGAGCGTGTGGATTCTCCCAGTTGCTGATCAAAGTGGCGCAGCGGTAGCGTGGATCTCCAGCAGACCGCCCAGAGCTCTATTCTTCCAGGCCCCCCTGTGTGCCTCTCGAGTTTTCCTTTTGTAAACTCGTGAGTGCCTTTTGTACTATTCATGCTTATACATCTCTTTGTATTCTCGCATTTGCGCCTATTGGTGATGTAATATTATTGTAATATTTGTCACCTCTGGTGATAACTTTGTAATTATACTCATGTGTTGGAATGTAAAATGCACCATTTGCTTTCTTACTCTGATTCTTGCCTGTACTGATGCTTAGCGTATATACGTGAGGGTATTTCTGACATGCGTATATACGTTGCAGTAACGTCTCCGTACCCTCCGGATCGGGGCGTTACACATCTATTATCCAAGCGGCTGGGGGGCACTCTTCTAAATTGTAAATTGTAAATTGTAAATCAAAAAAAAAAAATGTCATCCAAGCGTGCAAGTTGCCATTTTGTTCGTTGTCGGGTACTAATGAGATAATATAATACCGAACCCAGTAAGAATCCAAAAACCAATCATTCTCCAGTTATTATCGGAGCTCGCAGGCGGGTTATCGGGCGAATATTGTTATCGGGTGACCCGTTATTGACTGGTCAGTGTACCCGAGTCCACCCACTTCCCATCTTTCTCCTCTTCAAAACTCCACACAGACTCTCTCTCTAGGGTTAACTTCTTGCAAGCTTCCAATTTCTCTCTCTAAAATCACCACAAGAACCCAACTCCCCTCCTCTCTCTTCCCTCAAAAGAGTTCGAATCCAATTCGTCCCCAAAATCTCACTTGTCCGTTTTCACCCCATAAAATCCTCCCCAAATCTCAAAAACCCTAGATCTCAGCTACTCCACTGATGGCCGGCGACGACGATCCTGTCGCCGGAGCTCCCTCCACCGCCGCCTCCGCCCGCAAGACCTTCTGGCGGTCCGCGTCTTGGTCGGCATCTCGGACCGAGCAGTCGAACCCCGCGGCCAACGCTCGGCGCTTGCAAGCTCCTCCTCTGACTCCTAGATCCCAGAATTCGAAGGCGAGATCTTGCCTCCCGCCTCTGCAGCCGCTTTCAATAGCTCGCCGGAGCTTGGACGAGTGGCCGAATGCCGGATCCGACGACGTCGGCGAGTGGCCGCAGCCTCCGACCCCCAGCGGCCGATCTGACCTCAAGCTCGACCTTTCTTCACTCCGATCCCAAGGTAACAAGAACCAGATTGCTCTCTTCGATAAGGAATGCTCGAAAGTCGCAGATCATATCTATTTAGGGGCGATTCAGTCGCGAGAAACCGAGAGATTTTGCGGCAGAATGGGATCACTCATGTTTTAAATTGCGTTGGATTTGTTTGTCCCGAATACTTTAAGTCTGATCTTGTTTACAAGACTCTTTGGCTTCAGGACAGTCCGAGTGAGGATATAACCAGTATTTTGTATGATGTGTTTGATTATTTTGAGGATGTGAGGGAACAAGGAGGCAGGGTTTTTGTTCATTGTTGCCAGGGTGTGTCGAGGTCAACTTCGCTGGTGATTGCGTACTTGATGTGGAGGAAAGGTCAGAGCTTTGATGATGCTTTTCAGTTTGTGAAGGCGGCAAGAGGGATTGCGAACCCTAACATGGGCTTCGCTTGCCAGCTGTTGCAGTGTCAGAAAAGAGTACATGCAATTCCTTTGAGCCCAAATTCGGTGTTGAGGATGTATAGGATGGCGCCGCATTCGCCTTATGATCCGTTGCATTTGGTGCCCAAGATGCTGAATGATCCGAAGCTTGAGGCTTTAGATTCGAGAGGGGCATTTATTATCCATGTTGTCTCATCGATTTATGTTTGGGTTGGTAAGAATTGCGACCCAGTGATGGAGAAGGATGCGAAAGCTGCCGCCTTTCAGGTGGTAAGGTATGAGAGAGTGCCTGGGCCAATTGTTACGGTTGATGAAGGGGAAGAGCCTTCAGAGTTCTGGGAGGCCTTTTCAGGGTTGGATAAGGTTGATAAGGATCAGATTCATATGGGAACTGAAGGCGGAGTTGGTAAGAAAAAAGTGGATTCCTATGATGTAGATTTTGAGCTCTTTTATAAGGCTATCACGGGAGGTGTTGTGCCACCATTCCCTTCATCAGGAACCGGGCAAGAAACCCACCTTCCAGCGAGAGAGAGCAATTGGAGTGTATTGAGGAGGAAATTTATATCCGGCACAATTTACAGAGTTTTCTCGGATTCGGCGTTGGTGAGAGATGGTGATCCTCGTGGGAATCGAGTTCAGCTTCTGAGTGCAGAATCATCGACGTCACCTCCTTACCTTTCCCCGAGTTCGGTATCATCCGATTCAAGTGTTAGTTCGAAGTGCTGTTCAGACTCACCATCGATATCTCCTTCAACATGTTCCTCACCATCACTTACACCTTCGCCTGCTTCATCTAACTTGTCTCACTCATTTGTTTCCTCATCCAAGCCTTCTCTCCAGATCTCTGGCAGTTTGGAACCTTTGAAGCCTTGTTTGCAGGCGGTTTGTTTGCCGTCGAAGGGGTTGGCTCGTTCAATTGCTGAGAGAAGGGGAAGTTTCTCTCTAAAGTTGCCACTCAACAAGGATGCTTCTTCATTGTCCAGGACAACATTGTATGCATCATCTGCTGGTGTTGGAAGTACAAAAAATTCTTAGATAGGAGCAATGGTAATAATCACACATCCATGAATGGTTCAGAAAGCACAAGTTGTGCAGGACAAGTTCCAAACGTCAACTGTACAAGTCAATGTGCTGTTGACAGTTCAGCTAATCATGTTGATGTGGAAAAACTCTGGTCATTCGCAGGATTGCCAATTGATAAGTAACTCAACTGAATTGGTTGATGTTAATTTTGTATCTCTGAACACTACACAATTGTTGGTATACCGTTGGCCGAACATGGAAAAGCTTGCCAAATTTAGTAGGGAGGATCTTGATTCTAAAGCAGTGCTACTTTTCTTAACTCCTAGTACAGTTAGTGGTGCCGAGTCTGGTAGAATGCTGTATTTATGGATAGGGAGTAGGGTTGAACAGGCTAACGGGCACAGTAACTTGGAGAGCTACAAGGATGCTGATGGAGTAACTGAAATTGACTGGACAAGAGTTTGTTGTGATTTTCTTGCTCAGATGGATCTTCCCAATGATCTCCCAGTCAAGGTAATCCCTTTCTTTTGTTATTTTTTTTATCTTATGCATCAATTGGCTTATAGATAACATGCTAGAAAGTTCCATTGATAAATCTCTATATTCTTGAAGTACTTTTGATAGTGTTGTTATAATAGCTGTGGTCTAAATGATGCATATTATTGTTAATTTTATTCTCTGGTAATAATCTCTAATGTTACTCTCTGGTGCGGGGTTTTCTATCCTTACTCATCATGCTGCTGCAGATGCCTGGTTGAGGGACATATATGGTACACAAATGTGTGTTTACTGATGACTAACCACTGAGCTTTTTATGGTCTGTGGACCACTTTTTCCTCTATTGTGTTTAATATTATTTAATGCTGTAGACTATTGTTGTGTTTTTGAACATTTAACTGGTCATTTTACCTAGTTATTAAGTTGAAAAGGAGAACACAGAATGAAAGGAGGATCTAGATTTTCTTTCTTCGGTTTGTTATTGATGAAAAAGTATCTTCGGTTTGTTATTGCTGAAAAAGTATCAATTGTGGAAAAGGTGAACAGATTCCCCATATACAGCCATATACGGTGAGCAACATTCTAAATATCAGATATTGGGTCCATATGGGAATCTGGGATGGGGGTCTCCTTTTTGAATACCTGGATATCACATGATATATCATGGACATGATTCAATATAGGGCATCTTAAGTGTATTTCCTATATCTAGAAGCACAAACATTTCAAAATGAGTTCTCTATGCGCGCACCCCCCAACCTCAAAAAAAAAAAAAAAAAAAAAAAAAAAGGAAGAAGAAGAAGAAGAAGAAGAAGAAGAAGAAGAAAAGAACTGACTGTTGAACCTGAACATATAAGAGCAAATGCTATCTTTAGAAGAAGTGCTTGTTGAACTCTGAACTGTTCCAGATTAAATAAATATAAGATAAATCCTTTAGCATTAATTGGACACCTCTTATCCTTTGGTATCCTTTGTAATGTCTCTTAGTCTTAGCTACCTTTAAATCTGGAGAGAAAAGAAAAGCGGCTAAATCTCTACGTCTCTCCACCAATAATAGCCCTACTTGGTTATGTAAGTTTGGTATTGGCCCCTGATGGGGCTTGCCAACCTAGCGGGATCCTTGCAAAACATCAAACATGTTGCATATCCTTTTTTGAACAATATGGTTTGACATCGCTACCAACCCCATCATCTCTTAACCAACTCCAGCTATGTGACCGCCAAGTAGCTACTCTGATTCTGTTCTCCAATTTAGTCATCTCTGCTTCAACATCACTACTATGAGAGCAAATCAAGCTGATTCAAGAAGGAGCCAATTCCAAGTCATGTAAGTTGATTGAGAGAGCCACTGTTTTGGACAAAACGTCTAGCATGTTGCATATCCTTTTTTGAACAATATGGTTTGACATCAGAGCCAACCATCGGCACTACCCGATCATCATTGTCACCCACTCCAACTATGTAACTGCCAAGAGCAGCTCTGATCTCCAATTAAGCTGTCTCCACTCCAACATCATCACCATTACCAGAGAAAATCAAGCCGATTAAAGAAAAACCAATTCCAAGTCAATGCAAATTGATTGAGAGAGCCACTATTTGGGTCATCACAACTTCCTCTCGCAGCATCGATATTGCCAACCACACTTTAGTCTGCCATACAATTTGTGCCTCATCCCAATGTAAAGTTTGTGATGCCAGAGACAAACTCGATATTGTTAGCAGTTAGATTTTGAGCTGTCTTCAAATAAACCATTGTCATTCGTAAGGTTACAGTTGTCAACTGGTGTGACTATAATAAGCTTTTTAAGGGTTATCGGAAGAAGACGACATGGCTAGAAAAATTGACAGTGAAGCGACTTCATGAAATCAACAAAACAGGGTTAATTTTCAGGTCATTGTCTGTTTGTGTTTTATGGACTTATTTTTTTTAGAAGTGATCGGGTTTAGTGCAAAACAGAGCATTCCTTATTTTTCTAGTATATGAGTTTGAGCCAAGATGACAGTCCTCTTTAGATATGATATTAGATAGTTTTTGATTGGAGATAAAATTAGGAACCTTGCTGAAAGTCAGATTAGGATACATATTCATTTTTTTTTTTTAATCTTTCGATCTTGGAATTAGGGCGGGCAGTGGGGTTGGGTTCTGTATGCAACATGGCTTTTATGATTCTGTGCATAAATCATAACATAACTTGCTATGGTGTTTAGTTATCAGTTACTCTTTTTTTTCTTTTCGGATGTTTTCTTTGTTGGTTGGATTAGATCGTATCTGATCCTTTAAATGGACAAAAGATAATGAAATAGCAGGGTAGGAGTTAGGTATGTATCTACAGTTGACATGGTGAGAGAGAATAAAACAAGCTGATAAACCAAGGCAAGTCACGAGGAGAAAATGCGTTAATAAACCAGTTTCAGGCTACTTTGAGTATTAACACAGTGATTTATTTAGACTTTCTGTTTATCTAAAGATTTTCGTTCCCTTTGTCTCAACATGGTTTAAAAATCTCAATATCGGTACTGGTATTGGCCAATGATTTTTAGTATCAATGTAGTCAATTTCGCCTATACGGTGTTGGTATCAACCGATGTTATAGGGTTAACATCGTATTGAGGATATCAAATCTTCTGATATTGCTATCACATCAGCCGATATTTAATTGGTTGTCAACACTTATATTAGATCAGCCTCAGATGGATGTACAGTGGCCCAGAAATTTTCTATAGACAACATAAAACTTAAATTGATGATAAATATGGAAATGGAAAGTTTCTTATGAGGGCCCTTCAACAAGGGAAAGTAATTTATATGTGTAATATATGTACTAGAATTTATTCGCTTAGAATGCATTTTGAGGAGTTTTGATTATCACTTACTCATCTATATGGCGGCCGGCTATTTTGCAGACTGTCTGGGCATCTCAAACTCAAGTTTATAGAACACTAATTTACTAGTTCAGTGAATTGCAAGTTTAACTACCATAAATGGTCAAACAATGAATGCCTTTATATATATCGAACAAAATGGGACAATTTATAAACATGAAGATATGGAACTGTGACTGGCAAGTATATATGGTCGTAAATTAATAATTTGCTAATTTAATTGAGGTGATGAACCTTAATGGAAGATAGGAGTTAGGAGTTGCCTAGTAGAGTAGACACAAAGGCTTTTGTTAGAGGCTCTTTTTGGCAATTTTTAATAAGAAACAGATAGGATGTATTGAGGTAAATTTGGTTTTCCTAGACCTTCTCACACCACCATGTAATCTAAGAGTTAACATGCTAAAACCCTTTTTAGTTTGGACGGCTATGAGTTGCTAAATTTGGTAATTCTCTTTTCTCTTTGTAAAATATTCATTCAATTCAGTCAGCTTGATCCAATCTCATCATCAAGGAATCTGTTTTTTTGATGGAATAAAGAATTGTTACTATCATGTCATGTTGACATGAGCTATCATATCTATTTTTCTTGACCTCATGGGGTCGCCTATTGCAGCACTATATCCCTGTACCTGATGCAGCACTAATGTCAATTGAAAGCATCAAATTAATGAATTATTTTAAGTAATGTTTTCACTTCTCTTGGATGTGCTTTCAAGCCAGCACTTACTCTACTTATGTTTCTGCTTGAACCCAGTGATAATTCGTTTGGTAATCAGTGCAGTGACTGGTGTGATTGCTTTGTTACACAGAGAGTTAGCAATCAACAAGTCAGGTTGTTGTTTTGGTTAACTGCAGATTGGGTATATACATAACTTCATTTCATTAGGTGCACATGCTTGTGGATGTTGCAGAATCGTATAGCTCAGGAGAAAGATGATTTCCAATTATGCGTTGTCAAGTATATTGGAAATGGAAGGTCAATTCAAGGAATGTGTCACATGCATTCTTTCAGTATAAGTTAGTTTTCTGACAAGGTTTCATTGACTCACCCTGTCTATTGCTTGGTTCTTTATTGTCTACTTTTCTTCCCAATTTCACTTCTTCTTACTGAATTCCTTTTGCCTAGGTAGGGTTGCAAGATAGGAAGATACACCATGAAAGAAAAAGATATTTATAAAGAGTGTTCTCGCTTGACCGGCAGTCATCCTCTTAAATGTTCCTTGCCAAGTTAGACGATAGCTAGCATGGCTTTCATTTATTCTACGTCAAAAAATGACCACAGCTTTCTGTCACAAATGCATGTGATAAAGTTTTTGGAGAGCACGTGTGCGCCGCAGTGGGTTCTAAATTTCAGCAATCAGTCAATATGCTATAGTAGGTATTAGAGTAGTCAGTCTAAAAAGACAAATTCTGACAATTGAAGAAATTCAATTGAGCCTCATGGTCATCAAGAAATGGTGTTCTCGTTTATTTCATGTGCATAAGAGGGTGAGTTTAGAGGCCACGTAATGACAAATAACTATTAACAAAGTTTAACCTCTGAAAGACAGCTGGAGAGTTGTCAAAACAAGTAACTTATATGTGGAAAGTGCTAGGCTTAAGTTTATTGACTTGATGATACAACTAGAGAGAAATTTTTGATCTTATATTAAAAGGGGCTTAAAACATAAGATCTTTTAGCCGTAAAACTGTTATACCATGTGAGCAACCATGCTGAATATGTACTTGTATAAACTAATACATGAATCTGCGCGTAAGGCATGTAAAAACATGATAGGAGGGTTTGCCTTACTTCAAGTTAACAGTCACATGCACTATTTTCAAGTAAGAAAAGTATGACCTGTATAAACATAATAATGTTTCTATCCAACTAGCATAGAGATGCATGTGAACCAAGTGCATATGGAGGGGAAAATAAAGTCAGTTATGAGCATTAAAAAAAAATCAAAACTCATGGAGTAGCTGCAAAACTCACGGAGTAGCTCCAAATATAATTATTCCACAGGTTATACAATGATAATCATGGTTATTTTATTATTCAAGTGATAGTTTCAATTCCAAAATTCTTGTGAAAAAACCTTAAGTATAATGTGTGCACGAGGATATTCGGCATGTGATTGAAGTTGTCCTAATGTCCTAGATCTAAGCTATGTGCTACTATAGTATAAAGATATAATGAAAGGGGGATGACAACACATTGAATTCTGTATATGCTCTCTGTAGGAATGATCCTAGTATATGTGCAACTCTACTTAATTAGCTTCATGTTGATTCAGACTTCACTATTATATATTTCTTAATTTAGGTTCTGGTGTGGCCTAGGAAGGAACACTTTAAGGCGAGACCTGTCTATGTCTTTGTGTACGGCATGTGTCAACATTGACACTTGGTCGCCCCTTGCCCGGCTTGCATCGTACTCATTGAAGCATTGTCTCATTAATAAAAAGATAAAAGTTTGCATGTTGGAGGATTGCCGAGTTCTTTCAAAAAGAAAAACTAAGGATCACTTGTCGATATCATTGACCCACATGCCCCTCAAAAAATAAAAAAAGTCTATAAACAGAGTCTCTTGATACAAGCATGGTACTACATAAGAGAACCTAAGCACTATGGTTTAAAATCTCAGTATCGGTATCGGTCCCAACAATATCGTCAGGATTGTCTTTCAAATGTCAATAACGACTTTATTGATCATAGCAGCAATATCACCCAGATATTTGGTTGGTTCTATAGAGTTAATATGGCATAAGGTACTTAGAAACTCAATACGATATTGCCGATATATATTAGAATCAGTTGATATTTGAAACCATGCTAAGTACCTTACACGTGACCGGTGTCACACTTGTATTTTGTCAGGTATTGGATTACACTTTAATTTTTTTTATTGGATTTAGTTACTTAATTGAAAGTTATGGATTTATATCATCAATATTTTATTTATTTCTGCTTCTAATAAAGCATGTCCTAATATAGACTAGTCATTATTTCCATCCTACTTTTTAAGAATTTGTTGTGATGCAATGTTTGTCATTTTGTGCCATATCCCTGTCTCTTGTTCATGTCCTTGCTTCTTGGGTGTGACCCTAGCTTAATCTATTTTCTTGGGGAAAATATCGCACGGACTATGCCCAATTATACTGTTCTTTTGGCTTTTCCATCCTTTTCAAGCAAGAAGATACGTCTAAATAATAGCATGGGTAGAAGAATAATCAACTTAAAGCAAGTACAAGATAAGAAAGTTACATATGAAAAAGAGTGCTATAAGCCATGTAACACATCTTGTTATAGTTTTTCCAGATTATTTGATTCATACCTTTTAATATTCATTCCATGGATTAATGTCTCGGTGTCAGTCAATGAATTTTACTATTAAGTATTGGCAATATCGACCGTCAATATTGGCAATATTGGCGATATCAACCCAAGTATTGGGCAATATTATAGGATTAGTACCGTATCGGTACGTCAAAATCCGATATGATTTGCCGATATACATCAGAATCGGCCGATATTTGAAACCGTGATCCATACGTGTATCTCACAATGAGTAATTTGTACATGCAATGATGGAATCCATTGTAGAGTTTAGATTTTAGTTTTTTGGGATGTCATATGGATGGGGTAGTTTTAGTTTAGTGTTTCTTTTTTCCTTTTGGCATCCTGCATTATTCATATTACTTGTTTGGTTTAAAAAAATGGATAAAGATGTATTCGTCTTTTAAAGTATTTTAAAACTTTCATGGTTTAAAAAGAAGCCGCGTCGAGCTTTGCGTATGGAAACATTGTTCCCTAATCTGAATTTTGTGCACACATTGAACAATATGATAGAAAGCATTACATATCTAAGTTGACAAAGCCACATTAGGTTTCCTCTTGGCTCCTGACAATTGACTAGGCTATCAGCAGAGCAATCATGACATTGAAACTCAGCTAAAAGAGAACTATAGATCATAAAAGAGTGATATGAAGTAGAAAAATTCACCAGAGTACAAGATGGCTGATGGTAGATTCTGGACAATGATGTGATGGTGATCTCAAATTCTCTTGTCAGTATTCCATATCTTGAATCTCTAATTCATGATGTTGGCAGGAAGGAGATGAGAAAAGTTGATGATAGGAAACTGTTATAGGAGGTAGAATCTAGAAGAAAGACCTGGTTTTGCTGTCTATATGTTGAAGAACAAATATCTGGTGAGATCTTCGCATGTACAATGGCGAAAAGTAATCTCAGGATGAGAAAGTCCACAAGTAAAAGCAAGTCTGAATTAAAGGGAAATCTATTCTAAAGGGAAGGAATATATCTAATGAAAATTTGTACTTGAAATAGAAATATGGAGAAACCTGTTGTTTATGGAAATATCATGGTGAACAAGGAAAGTAGTATTTAGCATATCTACAAGAAATCTGCACTATGATATGTTTGGATATGCTTATTAACTTTTGATATGCTTTCACATATCTGGTGAGATCTTGCATGTGCAATGACGACAAGTAATCTCAGCATGCCTCATTCTGAATTTAAAGGGAAACCTAAAGGGAAGGAATATATCTAATGACATTTTGTACTTGAAATAGAAATAAGGAGAAACTTGTTTATGGAAATATCATGGTGAGCAAGGAAAGTAGTATTTAAGCATATCTACAAGAAATCTGGAGTATGATATGTTTGGATATGCTTATCTACGAAACACACTTGGGGACCCATTGTAAATTTGTACAATCCACTAATGCACCTGGGTTCCAAATCCACTAAGAAATCTAGCATCCACCAGCGAATCCAAACCCATTAATTTATCAGATTTGCGTAATTTAGATTCACCAAATCCAGTACTTGTCCAATATCTACCTACTTTGTTAAGAATCATATGGAATCTGTCAAGATTTTCTTGCTCCCATGTTACTGTTTGCCTTTTTTTTTTTTTTTTCTTTCAATGTTATACATGTCTAGCATAAGATCATATAGTCATATAAAAATTATATGGAATATTTAGCTAGAGCTGGGGTGACTTCACTGTATCCATGCATATCAAGTTACTTGCTTTAGATCCTAAGGATCCATATACACAGATCCAATGCGGAAATCGGTCTACATGTGGGATCAATACCCTAGCCAGTAAGCTATAGATAAAAATGTTAATGATCCAAAATCAAACATTTGTGTCAGGTTCAGATCTGATCATTGGGTAATCGTGCCCATTCTGACTCCCTAATTAGGATTGCCAGAGATGTCTTCAGTGCAGGAAGAATCTTTTGATTGATATTATGAAGGGGAAATCTCTAGCAGGAGAAGCAGCTAAAGAAAGGAACAAAATTTTCTGTTAAGGCAGTAGTGGTAAACTGGTTGTTACCGTGCATGTTGCCACACTGGCACCGATCTCCAGTTATTTGATAAACTGTCGTTTGAGTTCATCTATTCTTTTACTGTTGTTTCTTACTATCAGCAACAGCAGCAATAACACAAAGCTTATGTCAAATTCTCAAGCCGGCATCATGAATGTTCTTTTATCTATTCAGCTTCAAGGGTCATCTTCTCTGTTATGGTTGCTTTACGTTGTATGACATTTATGGTTCCTTGATCCTTAGCCATAATCTTTCTGATCTGTATCTAAAAGGATGTCATTATTCATCTCTCTTTTGGGCTTGAATTCAAAATGATTTTGGTTTCTTCTTGCGGTGAAGCCTTCCAAATGCTTTTTTCCGAGGAATATACCTTGTTGCTTTTTCACTTTCAAGGTTACCATCTGCTTCATGGGAGCTAAGATTATCCTTTTGAGGATGAGAGTGGCTTAATTATGAAACCATTTCTACAAAGTGAAGCCTTTATCCCAACATTTTGGGGTCAGCTAGAGTTCGGTACCATATTTTTTTTTCTTTAATGGGGCTAATCACATATGTCAATTAGCATGTTTCGACCAAGGAAACAGCCAAAGGCCCCAAGGAGAGGGTCAAGAATTAAAGGCTTCATGACACGATTACAACCAAGGAAAGAATTCAGGTATTAATCCGAAATCTCAAGTTGTTTTAGTAAAGACTTGAAAAGCGAGTCAAGGTGGAGATTGTTAGGATTTTGTCTTATTTTCAAAACGAGATGATGGTCCAAGAAAATCCAATTGAGTTGGAGAAGACGGTTACTTGAAGTAGAAAAAGCAAATCAAGGTGAAACAATTTCCTTTTCAGACGATTGTGAGTTTTCTTATTGTGTAGAATACGAATTGAATTAAATTCCTATTCAATGAAGGTTTGTTTCTAAAGATTAAAGGGTCTAGAATCTTTCTAGATCAAGAGATCAATCCCTAAAAGGATCAAGATTCTTCAACCATCCAACATGAAGATCATCTCATAGTCCAAATAGGAGTTGTATTGTAAAATCTTATAAATAAAAGTTGTAACTAAGCATTGTGATGGCCTCAACCAAGCCGATCTCAAGGAGCAAAAAAAGGTGAACACCAAGGAGATCAGAAGGAAGTTATGCAAAGAGAGGAGTAAGGTGAAGGTGCATAGAGATAAGGTAATGCTCTTGTAATCTAAGGCATAGATTCAAGGAGAAGGTGAATACTCTTATTGCATTAAGAGAAAGGTTAGATCTCTTTGTACTAAGTTATTAATAAAGCTCTCTCAAGTTCTCTCCATGTGGACGTAGACTAAGTTTGGGCCGAATTACATTAAATCTTCGTGTGCTTTCTTTTTTACTCTTTTGTCTTGGTATTGCTAGTTTGTTATACAATAGTTTTCTTTTGCAAGTACTGATCATATTGCCAAGTTTCGCAAACGTCGATCCTGGGAGTAACAATTGGTATCGTAGAATATCAATTTCGTCAGTAACGATTGGTATCGTAGAATATCAATTTTCGTCACAACAATTGGTATCAGAGCTAAAGATTGACGAAGGGCGATATGTCAAAGATAGGAAGTTCTACGACAAAGTTCGAGGTCGAGAAGTTCAATGGCAAATGAAACTTCGGCTTATGGGAAAAGAGGGTGAAGGCGTTGCTGGTGCAATAGGGTCTTCATAAGACCTTGCAGGGTAAGTCAGTAAAACCTGCAGGTACGTCAAATGAGAATTGGGAAGAGATGAATATAAAGGCGGCAAGCACGATCCAACTCTGTCTTGCAGACGAGGTGATGTGCAACGTGATGGATGAAGAAACGGTTATAAGATTATGGTCAAGGTTGGAGACGTTTATGATGAAAAGTCTCTCCAACAAGCTGTATCTTAAGAAACAACTATATGGGCTACACATGAACAAAGGGACAACGGTGTTGGATCATCTAAACTTCTTCAACAGGGTCATCAACGAGCTGCTAACTGTTGATGTCAAGGTTGATGAAGAGGACAAGGCGTTGATACTTCTCAGTTCTCTTCCAGAGTCATATGATCACATCGTCACCATTATGCTTTATGATAAGGAAACTCTCATCTTGGAGGTGACATCAACTTTCTTAGCTAATGAGATTAGGAAAAGGTCAAATCAAGAGGAGCAGACATGATCGGGTTTTGTGGTCACAGGAAGGAAAGAAAGAGAAGGAAAGAAAGGTCTGGGCTCATCAAAGGCATGTCATTTTGGTCACAAGGAAGGTCACTGGAAGAATGACTGTAAGCATTGGCAAGATTGGTTGAAGAAGAAGGGGCAAGCTGCGGAGGCAGGCGTAACATTGAGCGGTTTAGAGGAAACTGAAGTATTAATGGCTTTCGACGAAGATAACACTTCTCAAGGTAAAAGTTGGATATTTGATTCAGGTAGTACGGTTCATGTATGTTCCCAAAAGGAGCTGTTCAACCCCTTAGTTGCAAAGGAGGAAGGGATCGTCAAGATGGTGGATGGCTCGGCTTGCGAGGTCATTGGTACTGAGACAGTCAAGGTTACAAAAAGAGATGGTACGGTGCGTGCTCTGGAGACAGTCCAGTATGTCCCGGAGGCACGCTACAATCTAATATCATAAGGGTGCTTAAGGATGCTGGATCCAAGTGCAACAAGGCGTCGTCACAGTTAGTTAAGGAGACAGGGTAATCGTAGAAGGAGAGAAGTGTGGAGGGTTATACAAGCTGAAGGAAAGAAACTCAGTTCGAGATGGAGTTTCAAGGATAAGTTTGGAAGGGAGTTCATCACGAGATGGAGCTTCAAGGAAGACTGCAATGGGAGGTGAACTGGATCAAAGTGTTGCAGGAAGGAGAAATGGTGCATTCGGGTAAGGTCCGAGATGGCCCAAGTCATGGCGGTAAATCAGCCAAAGGCCCGGGGGAGAAGAGGCAAAAATTAAAGGCTTCATGGCACGGTTACAACCAAGGAAAGAATCCAGGTATTAATCAGAAATCTTAAGTTGTTTTACTAAAGGCTTGAAAAGCAAGTCAAGGTGGAGATTTTAGGATTTTGCCTTGTTTTCAAGAAGAGATGATGGTCCAAGAAAATCCAATTGAGTTGGAGAAGACGATGACTTGAAGCAGAAGAAGCAAATCAAGGTGAAATAGTTTCCTTTTTAGGCGATTGTGAGTTTCCTTATTCTGGTAGTAGGATACGAAGTGGATTAAATTCCTATTCAATGAAGGTTTATTTCTAAAGATTAAAGAGTCTAGAATCCTTCCTAGACCAAGGAGATCAATTCTTAAAAGGATTGATCAAGATTCTTCAACCATCCAAAGGCCTAGATCATCTCATAGTCCAAATAAGAGTTGTATTGTAAAATCCTATAAATAATGATTGTAATCAAGCATTATAATGGCCTCTACTAAGCTGATCTCAAGGAGGGAAAAAAGGTGGAGAACATCAAGGAGATCAGAAGGAAGCCAAGAGAGGAGCAAGGTGAAGGCGCATAGAGATAAGGTAATACTCTTGTGATCTAAGGCACAGATTCAAGGAGAGAGTGAATACTCTTGTTGCATCAAGAGGAAGGTTAGATCTCTTTGTACCAAGTTATTAATAAAGTTCTCTTAAGTTCTCTCCACGTGGATGTAGGCCAAGTTTGGGCCGAACTACGTTAAATCCTCGTGTGCTTTCTTTTTTACTCTTTTGTCTAGATATTGCTAGTTTGCTTACAATAATTTTCTTTTGTAAGTATTGATCATATTGTCAAGTTCTGCAAACGTCGATCCTGTGAGTAACAATTGGTATCGTAGAATATCAATTCCGTCAGTAATAATTGGTATCATAGAATATCAATTTCATCACAACACTTGGTTCTCGGAATCTTGAGGCAAGTGGTTGGTTAGTTGTCCTTGTTTGCATATTGAACTATGATAAAGTTAAAATGAGGAGATTTGGTGGACATAATTTGTTAAATCTGTGGCATAATTGATGAAAGAATCCATCATTAATTTTGTCTTGGGATGCTAGGAGATTTTGGAATGTCATCAATTACTCCTGGCTGTACTTTCTTTTGTTAACCGATTGTGCTGCTTTTGCTTTAAGTTAAACTTTGAGATGAATTTTTGTGAGTGTGATGTGTGGGGATTTGTTCTTTTGCTTTATGAGGTTTAATTCTCTTGGGACAATAACATCCATTATGCTTACTCGACATCTGCTGAGATGGTAACAGGAGATGAGTCAAAAAATGTTTGTTTTAATAATAAATCACATCTTTTATTTGGAACCACGCGCGCGCGCGCACACACACAACTACTTGTTAGTCATGTTCTATATATTCTTATGAAGTAAATCATATTATTCCTATATAGTATCTCATACTATGATTCTTGGAATATTGTATCATAAATGTCACCTTTTCTATTATCCTTTTAAAATATCCTTCTAAATATGCTTCATTTTCTCCTTCGACATTCAGTTGAGATGATTGTGATTTGTATTTAAATGCCAGGTGGTTAAAGATCAAGAACCAGAAGGGTTCCTGGAATTGTTTGACTCTGCCTGGTTTTCTCGCTAATAACTGATTCTAGGAGCTTAACAATCTTGACGCATCTTTAGTTTCCTTTCCTCCTGATCCCTGTGCCATGGAGCTTCTTGACGATTTCTCGGTTTACTCAAAGCCAGCATCTACAAGTGAGGTATCATGCCTGTCATCTGATCACCTCCGGTTTTTTTGGCTAGTAACCAAGTGCACATGTGCTTATTTTGCTGCCAAAAAAGAAAAGCCGGAAGGGAGGAAGGTTTTTTAAAATAATGCAAAAAAAGAAAAGAAGCTGTTTTTCTTATATTAACATTTGCAATTGTTTGACTGACAGGAGGCTGCCAGAAAAGTCACACCAGTTGGCTATATCCACTTCTGGCCCGTGTGGATGTACAGTGTCCGCTCCCCTGTAAGCTCAGATACTAGAACTTTATGTGATTCTTTCAAGAATCTCATCTTCTGTACATTATTACAACCAGATTCTTAGGCCTCTTTGCCTAATTGATGAACTAATATCTCGTTTCGTAATTAACTGGATTAGTGCATTTACCAAAAAGTTTTCGAGTCTCATGTACTTCTAGTCCTGTTAATTTGAGACTGGCATAAAAGGCATCATCTGTAGACCAGTGAAAACTCCCGTGAAGGTTTTGCATTGCAGTACAAAAGATGATGAAAGTGAATTCTTCTTCCTGCATCTCTGGGATCTTTTGCCTATGCAATACATCCCTTTTTTCAGTCTTATTGAATCAAACAATGGATTTTCTATTAATGAGACTTTTTCTGTGGCTATGTAATAATAAAGCCTGTTGCGGCTGTGCAAGAAGTTGTGATCCAATTTCCATTGTATGAATGGTAGGCGGCAGATGATGGCCGTATTGTTTACAAAATAAGTAGCAGGTGATGATGAAGGCTATGATAGCAAATGAAGCAGAATTGGGGATCGATCACTGTACGCGGTGAAATTGGACCATGGTGACTGGTGAGTACCATATCATATGCAATAATTGGTGACTTTCTTGCAGTCTTTTGCTCATAAATTTCCTTTTCAATTAACTTTTAAGTTGCCCCATCCAGTTTTCGTTGGGCATTAAAGCATTGTCTTTGGATCTCTTTTAGATTTAGATATTCTCACCAAGCTTGCTTGTGTTTGTGTATATATCCACGGGAAATTCACAGTAAGCCAGTACCAAATGAATCAACCTTTCTGGCCCATGGCAATGTTTTGTTATAAGTTTTATCCCTATTGAAGTTAATTGAAAGTTTTCAAGTATTGATTCATTTAATTAAATTGTTATTTGGAAATTCTCACAGTTCCAGTTTTTAAGGAACTCTGACTACAAGAGCAATACTACAAGTATGGAGCAATACTATATAAGAACAACAAATCAGAAAAGAATTCATATTAGGTCTGTTTGGATTTAAGGAATTGGTGTGAAGTGAAGAAGTAGGAAGTAAGATTTATTTCCTTTAGGAAAAAGGAAATGAGTAGTAAGTTTTCTGGTGTTTGGATGATTGTTGGGAAGTGTGGTTTGGAAAATGTTTTGTCGTTTCCGGTGTTTGGATGGTAATGAAAAGTGGAAGTGGAAAAGTTGACCACAAAGTTGACCGCAAATAATATTAAAATAAAAATTAATTAAGAAAAATAAAAAATATATTGTAATTAGAATGGAAGTGAGATTTACTTGACCAAAAATTAACTGTTTTATGCTATAACTTATTATAAATGAGATTTACATGACCACAAAATTAACTGTAGCACTCTGGAAGTGAGAAAATGGTTGTGTAAAAGAGAGATGAAAAAGGGAAATGGGGGTTTTCTTATTTTCCTTTTTCCGGTGTTTGGATAGATAGGGAAATGAGCAATTATACTTCCCCACTTCCTCACTTCACTGTGATTCCTTACATCCAAACACGCCCTTAGAGAAACTTCAAAAATTAAGAAAGCTCTCTCTTATGAAAGGGCCCTAACGATCACTGTACGTCATTTTGTCTTCGATAATGGAAGAAAAGTAAGAGAGTGGAAAAAAGAAAACAGAACTTGAAGAGAACAAGAGTGGGGTAAGCTTTCTATAGATATTGTTAATCTGAAAGCATGAATTTTACCCTGAAAATATTGTTTGCACTGATAATACTTTATTGCTAATTATTTCATTTTTTTCTGTGCTCCTCACGGAAAGAATCATTCACCTTGTAACTCTTTTCTTAGAACTCCGGATAAAATAATTATAGGGAAAAAAAATTGAGCGAATTTTTTTTAGAAATAAAGAACTTTAAGTTTAGACGACACTTTCTTTAGGTGAGAATTTGAGTTTATTATATATACACACACAAACACACACACATATATAGGGTTATTGTATCTCAACCGATAGCTGAGAGTTTCTCAGCTGGCATGACGTGGCTTCATATTAGCCGCGGAGAAGTCAAAAAATTAGGCGGTAAAAGGAGACCCGCAACCACTTTTCGTTGCCTAATGACTAAATTACATTCAGTTTCACTTTTAACCTGGTTACAACTGTTCCTCCACTAAAAAAATTATAGATCTGAAAATTTTGAGCTTTTTCAAACAAAAAAATTACAGATCTTGATTACTAAATGTTAGAAAAATAAATTATTTTAAAAGAATGCAAACATGGTCGCATTAATGTTCAAGTTTTTTTTTGAAAGATGTTTTAATCACAATAAAAATCTATTACTGCAACTTGAAACAGTTTATTTTATTTTATTTTTTTGTTTTCTGAAACTACAATCGAAGTCGCAGTTTCTGAAAAGAAAAATTTTAGATTTAAATTTTTTAATATCATTTTCACTATTTAGATTTATTTTTGTTTTACATTGCGATCTTTGGTCGCAGTGTTGCAACTTTTTTTTTTCCCGATTAGGGTCGCAGTATTTTTTCGACCTTGCTAAGCGAAGTAGGATACTGCGACCGTGGTCGCAGTCTTATTAAATAAGAGTCGCAGTCAATTGGAGCAGTGACAATAATCTTGTAAGTTAATTAATTATGATGATTAGAAGATTGCGACTTCGGTCGCAGTCTTATGCAACAGCAGTCTCTTCGAGAATGTTTGTTTGATAACAATGCGACCTTGATCATAATATTTTTTATTAAGTAATCTAAATAGAATATTACGATCATGATCGCATTCTTATGAAACAAGAGATATAGTCAATTGAAGCAGTGAATAAGGTCTCGAAAGTTAAGTAACTAAGATAGCTAGAAGACTGCGACCGAAAATTGCGACATTAGTCGCAGTCTTATGTAATAGCAGTCTTTTTGAAAAGTTTTGTTTGATAACACTGGTCGCAGTATTTTATAACTTATTTTTCATTTTTGCGACCAAGGTCGCAGTCTTTTTTATTAATAAATTTTAATTGGACTGCGACTTTGGTCACTGTCTTGTAAAATAAATGATTTGAAGATGAAATTTCATACTGCGATTATGATCACATAATTCAATTTTATCTGACAATTTATTATTATGAATGCGACCAAAGTCGCATTCCTGGTGAAAAGGACAGCTTTGAAAATAATTTTTTTCCTGCGACTTCAGTAGCATCTCTAATAGATTTGTTATATATTTATGTGTATTTTATTTGTCTTTCAGATTTTAAACCGAATAGCTAATATTTCCGATGATGAAAATTTCAGATAGGCTTTTCTTTGGAAGAAGAAGCAGAAGAGAAGAATCACGATGAAAATATTGAAGCTGACATCCCGAGGGAACATGAACCTGTCAAAATAGCTGCTGGAGATCTAGGTCTGCAACTAAAAATTAATATCTGATCCCGCTCTCGCTTTTTTAGAATGACATTCTCTACAAGTCAAAAATCTAGATCTGACAGCGTGAGGAGACACAGAGAGAGAGACATATAAAAGGGGAGAAAAATAATAATAAAGAATATAAAACTAATACATCATTCCAAGAAAAGACAACGGTAGGGGCTTTTAGTAATTTCAATTATTTTTAAAAGCGGGGCGTCATTTTAGATTGTCGAATTATGTGGCTCATAATGTGTCATGTCACCGCAGGCTGAGAGGGACTCTCAGCTGTCGGCTGATATACATATTTATGTGTGTGTGTGTAGAGAGAGAGATGTACCTCGGCTGCCAGCTGAGATAGACTCTCTCAGCTGTCACTTCAATTTGGTCGCAAACTTACTGCAACATGGTCGCAATCCACTGTAACATGATTGCAGTCCTAAAAAATCATATATTTTCAGTGTAATTAGGACTGCAACCATGGTAGCAGTCCTCAAAAAAAGACTGCGACCTTGATCTCAATCCTTAGAAATGACTGCGACCATGACGGCAGTGGGTCGCAGTCCTTAGAAATAACTGCGACTATGGCAACAGTTCTCATAAAAACACTGTGATTTAATCACGGTCCTCATATAAAACTGCGACCATGGTACCAGCACTCAAAATTATGGTGGAAATTCAGCCACATTGCGCCAGCTGAGAGAGACTCTCAGCTGGCTTTTGAGGTACAGATTCCTCTTATATATATATTCATTCTTTTTGAAAAATTTCTCTCTGCATTTTAAGTTTTTGGAGAAAGCTTCCAAGGAATCCTTATTCCCAATTCAGACTTCAGTATGTTTGATTTTGAGTTGTATCAAGCTTTTGAGCATTTTGAAGTTTCTTTTTTCCCTTTTTTCCCGCAACAAATCCATATCCAGTATGTTCTTACAAATTGCCGGTAAATCTGCTTGCTTGGAAATAAACGCACACGACTTGCTCTAAGTTACACCCACTTCATCAGGAAGTGGACTTCATAGAAAGTACGGAATCCATTTCCCGCACTGAAGAAAGTGGATTCTCAATGGTCTGAGCTCCCAGAAGAGTTGTTAAGGTACGTATCTCAGAACTTGACAAAGATCTCCGACTACATCTTGTTCCCTGCTGTCTGCAAATCATGGCGGTCTGCTGCCAGGCTCTTGATTTCCCAGCACAGTTCTGGTTGCTGCTCCCCTGCAAGCTCTCTTCTGCTACTCGTTCATTTCTCAACGTCGTTACAAAGGAATTCCTCGAACTTCACTTGCCCCAAGCTATTCATGAGGAGGAGTGCATGGAGATCTTTCAATTGAACTTAAAAGGAGAGTTCATGTGGTCTAAGACAGAAAGCACAGGTGATCGGGCATTGTTCATGTCTGCAAACAAATCTCCGGTTACTCGCTTTCGCTGCTTCGAGCATGGACTAGTAGAAGACTGCATCTATTTTGATTCTCCTCACCTTTTTTTCTTGGGGACTTCAGGGAGATGATGATAAAGCTTATTACTTGGATCTATTCGACATCAATATTAATGAATTCGAATTACTGTCAGGGTGAGTTTGGTATGTGGTATACAATATTCTTGCCTCTGAAGAATTTAATTTTTAGGCATTAAATTTCTAAGAATATTGTATTACTATGTTTGGAATAATTAAGATATTCCAGCCAATAAATTATTCTTGCACATTAAAAAGATTTTCAGCTATATAACATTACTGAATATATTTTGTTTAAACTAACCTTGTAGTGAGATGTTTGTGCCAGTAAGTGAGAAGTGGTGAAAGCGGTGGCAGTAGTCGGTGATAGGGTGGCGGTGGTGTTGCCCGGCGACGACAGGCGGTTGCAGTCGATGGCGTTGGTTGGCGATTGGGTTGGCAGTTGTGGTGATCAGTGGTCGGTGGTGATAGTTGGTGGTGGTGATCGGTGATAGTTGGTGGTGGTTGTCAGTGATCGACAGTGGTAATCGGCAATTTGGGTGGTGGTACTAGTGGTCGGCAATCGACGGTTACCGGTAGCGGCGACAACGACGACGATGGGCGGTGGTTAATGGTGATGGTCGACGATTTGGTTGGTGGTTAATGGTCAACGGTGGCGGTCGCTAACGGTGGTCGACAGTTGAGATGGCGACGGCGGTGGTCGGTGATCAACGGTTACTAGTTTGCGATGGCGGCGACGGGCGACAACCGATGGCCGGTTGTGGCAATTATTGCGTGTTAAACAAGGCAAGAAAAGAATGAAAGATGAAAAGAATAAATAAGATTATTTTATGAAATAAATTTTCTCATGAGTTCCCCTTCGGTGGGAATATAAAATACTCACCTTTCACGGTGGGAATTAAACAACTGGAGACTTGCTACATGGGTGACCCCTAATCTTTGCTAGCCGTGGGAGGTGAGTTACTGGATATGAGTTTTGTGCCAAGCAGATTTTTGAGGCCAGAATTATTTAGTAATGCGAGCTATTACTAAATAATGAGTAGTGCTAGGGCTTTTTTGTAGCACTGTCGTTAGATGAGAGGTGACTTTACACAGATGTGAATTAATAAGATGAGAGAGAGAGGGGAGGGGATAAAGTGAAAGAGAAAACTGGTTTCTCTTTTACTATTGTATTCTATCACTTTCTCATAGTGGAATACTTTTCCCTGGCTTCTAATAAATCCCATTGCTTGATCTGGACCTTTGTTTGATTAATGATACTTTAAAGTCACTTAGTGAGCCATTTGCACTGCTTTTCCCACCTCCTGACTTCTTTAGAATCAAAGGGACACAATTGCCGGTCTACACCAATAATTTAGAGGCAGCTTTTAATTTTATTAGGGCTAAAAGATATGACCCTTTCACTTTCATCAACAAGGGAAACTCTTATTCTTCAAAAACGAGGGAAACTCTTCCTATGTCCTTGATATTCTTGGGGAAATTTTCGGCCACAGCTTCCTCATTTCGCTAATTTTTAATTGTCCGATTCAAATGCTACCTATCACTTACCTAGGTCTGTCGCTTACCTTAGGCAGCCTTAAGAAGCTTTTATGGAGACCGCTCATTGATAGGGTATAGAAGAGGTTGGCAGGCTCGAAAGAAAAAATGCTCTCGTTCGGAGGGAGGATTACAATGTTTAATGCGGTCCTCTCTGTCATTCCCATGTATTTCCTTTCCTTCTTCCTACTCCTTAGATGGGTGGAAAGGGAGATTGATTCTATAAGAAGAAAGTTTCTATGGAACGAGGCTTACAAAGAAGGGGAGGGCTTTAGCTTAGTCAATTGGAAAAGAGTCTCCAAACGTAAGAAGTTTGGAGGATTAGGGATCATCAATCCTTGGGATTTTAATACGGCTCTACTTCTCACATGGTGGTGGAAATTATTCGATGAACTGGATCGTAAATGAGCGACTACTGACCTCTCACGGGATGGTGATCGGATAAGTGCATAAATGTGGCATTCTCATCTCCTTTCTGGAAAGGAGTGAGTTCTGTCAAGGACATCTTCTTTTTAGGAGTGGCGATGGATGTAAAGAATGGGAGCCAGATTCTGGATAGACAAATGGTGTTCAAATATTTCTTTGGGGGTATTTTTCTCAGAACTTTTTTCTATAGCTCAAGACTTACAAGACGGGTGTTATCGCACCAGTCAGCTAGCGAGTGGAATATTAAGGTACTCTACTTGTATCAAGAGGAGCACTTCGGACAAAAGAAAAAACTACTGACTCCTTCTGGGACACTCCTCAGTTAACAGGAGGCAGAGACTAACCTACATGGGAATGAGATCCTAAACAGGCTTTCCAAGTTTCGAATGACTACTACAAGCTAAATGACAGGGGGCTATGATGCCTATTTGCTAGGGTCATCTTGAAAGTAAAGGTGCTAATAGAAGTCAGGGTCTTCATTTAGTTAGTCAGTAATAGAGATATTCTCACATGGGATAATCTTATGAAAAGGACCTGACAGGGGCCTAACATTTGTGTTCTTTATAAGTGGGTCGGACGAAGAAAATATCGATCATCTCTTTCTTGCCTGTACTTTTAGCATTCGCATTCGAGACCCGTTGGCACAGTACCCGAGGTTGTACCCGCAACTGCCTCTAACTGCGAACCTCCTTTGGTCTTATTGGAGATACATCTATTAATAAACGAGAATAGGTAATATGAGATTTATCGAGGATAGCTATTTTCTGGGGGATTTAGAGGGAACGAAATAGTATTTTTTTAAGGATTTAATGGCTCGGCTAGATCGTTTGATCAAACATTCTATGTCTATTCTACATTCATTTCTTATTGGTTCCTTCTCCTTTCAGGCAGAGCTAGAAAGATAGCGAGGCAGATGCTAATTCAGACATAGATGAGAGAGGTCTCTGATAGCCACTCGGAGGAGACATAAGGGAGACACGAAAGCGACTCAGACTATATGTGACCATTAGCATTTTAGAACCCGATTTTTGGCTTTCAGGTACAGGTTGACTTACTAATGCCCACCGTCACTCGCCTTCTCTTTTTGAGATAGAAGGCAGGTGTCAAACTCACCCCGCCCAGAGAGCAGGTATCAAAATATATGGCATTACAATAGCTTACCAAGGCAGTAAGCTATGAGAGGCAGAAAGCATAAATAAAAAAAAACAGAGTACATCAAAGAGTCTTTGAGTCCAAAAATGAACAAAATAGGAGACAATCGAAGCTAGCGGCAATAGAATGAAGAGAAGGAAATGCATTCGATAACGGTTGGGTGCCAAAGCCACCAATCACTCCAAAACTGAATGTTGTGACCACCTCCACACACACAAATCGAACACCAAGTCTGAAATGGGCAACCGCCTCAAGCACACCCTTCCAGAACGGTGAGCCTACGCGGGAGGTTGGATGGGAGAAATCCCAAAGCCTGCGGGTGTAGACGTGCAAGACAAGAGCCGCCAAGGCAAATGAGGGGAAGTCGAGAGGCACCCGCCAAGCTTTTTAGGCATATAAACACACTCCCAACTCACAAGGCACATGCCATCTAAAACATCTCGAGTCCCTTTTCGAAAGAAGGCCTGACGGATACGATCTATATGCTCAATAACCCATTGTGGAAGATGAAAGAAGGACATGAAGTGGAGGGGGAGGCTAGTAAGGACGGCGTTAACAAGCATGAGTCTTCCTACACGAAAAAGGCGATTCCCCGGATCTGACCTTGGCGGAGAGTTCTGGCAGGAGGATGATGGGGGTTCTGGCATGGCTGGATGGCGAGCTTGGCGGTGATGTCGCCGACGATGATCGGGTCGCTGGCATGTCTAGGGGTGGCCACCGGGGCGGGTCGACCCGCGTCGACCCGCCCCGACCCGTACTGTGCGACTCGTCGGAGTCGCACAGACGGGTTGGCGGGTCAACCCGTACCCGCCCCGTTAAGGGCGGGTCGAAACGGGTTGACCCGTCCCGTGGTCACGGGACGAATCCAATTCGTCCCGTGACGAATCACGGGACGAGTCGGGTCGGGAAAATTTCCCCGACCCCCCCTTCTTAATTTTTTTTTTTTAGTCCAATAATTTTTTAATAACGTTAGAGGGAAAATTATTATACGCCCCCTATATTAATTTTTTTTTTATTTTAAACCCTCAACGGCTCAAAACTGAGCCGTTGGGGTGAAAAACGAGGGTGCCACGTGGCACCCTCGTTTTTCACCCCAACGGCTCAGTTTTGAGCCGTTGGCACTAAAAAAAAAATAAAAAAATAAAAACCCTAACCTCTAATCTTCTATAAATACCCTCTACCCTCATTCATTTTCATCTCACATTCTCACTTCATCTCAACTCTCTCTTCTATTTTCATCCTCTAACTCTAATTCACTCTTATTCTCTTACAATTACAAATCTCTACCAACTTTCAATCTAGTCTAATGGATCCCAACTGGAGTACTGGCGGTTCCTCATCCGAAGCCGGTGACAGCTCTTCATCAACACACAATCCGTCAGCTGCCGCACCTTACACCGATGTTGGCGGTAGCTCATCATCAGCATATACCGCTTACCCACCATACAGCTATGCTCCACCAACATCCGCATTTGCTCCCTATCACAGTTCGTCAAGCTATGCATTTGACTACAGTGGTTATGCACCATATACACATGCTGCATATGCCAGTGATAGTGGTACAGGTCGGCATTCTATTTCCTTCCCTCCTCAATATGCCTCATATTCTCAACTTTTAATGTCAACATCACCAATGCACGCACAATCTCTGGCTCCTTTTTTACTGAAACACAAGAACAACACGATACACAACCAACACAGCATGACACTATAGTTCCAGAAACACAACAACCTGAACCAACTAGCACAAGCACAAGCACAACCACTAAAGAAAGAGCCAAAACTTCTGCAGTGTGGAACCATTTTGTCTTAAAATTTGTTGAAGGTAGAAGAAAGGCAGAATGTAAGTACTGTCATCAACTATTTGATCATAAAGAAGGATACGGTACAGGTGTTCTTAATAAACACTATGAAAAAAAGCATGCTAAAAGTCACGGTTTACCACCACAACAAGCACAAATATTAGCTGATTCAGGCACACTCTCCACTTGGAGATATAAGCCTGAAGTAAATAAACATAAGTTAGCTGAATTTATTGTTCGAGCAGAACTTCCATTTTCTTTTACTGAATCAGATGCATTAGTTGATTATCTTAAATCTGTTTTTGCTCCTGATTATAAGAGAATTAGCAGACAAACTATAACTAGAGAAATTGAAGATTTATTTGTAAATAGAAAAAATATTTTGAAGGCTCTTTTTACTAGTGATGCTAGAAAAATTTCTTTAACTTCCGATATATGGGAAGCTCTTAATCTTATTCATTATTTATGTGTTAATGCTCACTTTATTGATGAAAATTGGATTTTACAAAAACGTATTTTATCATTTTCTAAATTTTCTGAGAAACATTCTGCTACAAATGTAGCAAATTCAATTTTTCTTACTTGTAGAAATTATGGTATAGAAAATAAAATATTTCTATTTCTTTTGATAATGCAAGTGAAAATACTGCTTCAATAAGACAATTGAAAACGATATTAGATCCAATTTTAAATGGTAAACTTTTTCATGTTAGATGTGTTTGCCATATATTGAATTTATGTGTACAAGATGGTCTAAAGCTCTTAGACAAATATATTTATAAAGTTAAAGAAATTATTTTACATATAAAACACAGTGGACTTAGGAGACAATCTTTTAAAGCTTATTGCCGACAATGTGGACTAAAGGAAAAACTGCTCCAAGCAGATGTGAAAACTCGTTGGAATTCAAGCTACTATATGATTAAAGATTGCCTTCCTTTTAAACAAGCAATTCAATTTTTTACAATAAATGAATGTTCATCTCTTTATATTAGTGATGAAGAATGGAAATTATATGAAAATTTTTGTAGTTTTCTAGAAAATTTGACACTGCCACAAAAGCACTTTCTGGTACGTATTATCCCACATGTAACTTAGTTTTTTATAATCTTAATGAAATTGCTCAAGTATTTGCTGCATATAGAGATGATGATAATCTTGTAGAGGCTATACATGATATGGAAGAAAAATTTCGAAAATATTTTGAAAATATGCCTTTTTTATTTTACTTAGCTGCAATTATGGATCCTAGAATTAAAATAGATAATTTAAAACTTTTATTATCTAATTTTATTTTATGTTTAAATTATGAACAAGATGTAGATAAATTACTTTTAGAAATTAGATCTCTTTTAGAAGAAATGTACTCATTGTACAGAGATGAGTTATTTCCACCTTCTTCTTCTGAATTTAGGGCACCTACACCATCACAAACTTCTTCTAGTAGTCTAGGTAAAAGATTATCTAATTTTAAAAGTATACTTTCCTCTAATACTAGAAAGAAACACTCTTCAGGAGCAGGTTCATTTGATGAACTTAATTTATATTTGAACACAATGCCTGCTGAAATAAATGAAAATGATGAAGAGCCATGGGAAACATTTGATGTTTTGTCGTGGTGGAAAGAACAGAGAAAACAATTTCCTGTTCTTTCTACCATGGCCCGAGATATACTAACACCTCCGGCCTCTACAGTAGCGTCCGAGAGCGCGTTTTCTGCAGGTGGTAGAGTTTTGACACCCTGGAGGAGCAGGCTGACGCCGAAACACTTGGAGATGGCGGTTTGCTTAAAGGACTGGTTCGATGCAGAAAGACGCACACAAGGAAAAGCTATTCTGGATGAAGAATTTGAACAAGACGAGGATGACGAATAGAGAACCACCAGAGTTTTTTATATACATTGTATGAGATGAGCACCAGAGTTTTGTTATGTATACGAGATGAGTTTTATGTACATTGTATATGTGATGAGCAATGTATATGATTTTTTCATATTAATAAAATAATTTGCCATTTTGCCTTACAAAAAAACTTGTAATTAGTGAAAATCAATTCTATTTTTTTTTTATAATTTTAGAAAATTTTTTAAAATTTTTTCCTCTTTTTTCCCTATTTTTTCCTATTTTTTCCTATTTTTTCTTTTTAACTTTAAAATTTAAAATTTATGAATTAACGAATTAAAAAAAAAAATAGGCGAGACGGGTCTAACCCGTCTCGCCGAATCCGGTAACGAATCGGGTCAGGAGACCCGATTCGTTACCCGGGATTTGAACCCGTCCCGTTTAACCCGTGACGAGACGGGTCCAACCCGTCTCGTCCACGATTCGTTTGCCAGACGGGACGAATCAACCCGATTCGTCCCGTTGGCCACCCCTAGGCATGTCTTCACCATGCACGGGTGCGAAACCCACGGCGAAGACAAGGCTGACGCTGCATCCGAGGAGACGTTCTTTTGCGGGGGAAAGAGGGGAGGGGGGCGAAGCAGATGGGCTCACCGGCGGCGCCGTTAGCCCACCCGCAGATCCACAGCGTACTGGGCCTGCACCGGAGCAAGCAGTCGTACGTGCTGCAACACATGCCGTTGCAACAGCACCAACCGATGGAGAACATACTGAATGCCCTCATGACAGCCCCCTCACAGATCTTATGGTGGGCCTCGTTGAGGTTGCGACAGCCATGCGATGGGTGAGTGGAAGATTATGGGGTTTTTGCAGAGCTCTCGGATCTGGGCAAGGGCCGGGGGAGTAAGAAATTTCTGGCAGAGCTTTCAGATCCGGGTAAGAAACGGCGAGACTGATTTGAACAGGGTGACCACCTGGAGGTGATTGGATTTGTGCTGCAGCTGCGGCAGTGGGACATGTCACGATTTCGATGGCGAGGGATCCGGTTACGGGATGATCGTATTAGAGCTTTTAGACATCGTGTTGACGATGAGCGTCTAAGGGATGGTCGATTCTGAGCTGTAGATGCTGCAACTGAGGTGAAGTGAGATGACACGATTTCGATAGTGAGGTTTCTGGTCACAGGTTGACTGGATCTGAGCTACAGATATCTCATTGGCGCTGACAAGAGATCCGGACAAGGTTGGACAGGTCTGAGGTGCAGATGTCGCATCTGCGATGGAGAGGAGAGCCACGATTTCGTTGAGGGCGTTTCGAGGCATCATTTTTTTTTTCTTTTCTTTTTTTTGAAAAGATCAAATTATGTATGTGTCTACCATGCAAGTTTGTAACTTTCTTTCTTGAGAATGTTTCGTTAAGGTGTTATTAATGAAACACCGGGGGATTTTAACCTCACGGTTTTATCTTTAAAAATATATGTGCCAGAATTCATCTACTGAAATCTTAAGAGATGGATGAACTTGCGCAAGAATAGATCCTTTAATCCACAAAATTAACAATCATAAACCTGACACACTCACAAGGAGAGCTATACGTCACACTCACTGGGAAAGAATATGTATACATTTCACGTACACAAACATGATTACACCCTTCCCCATAAAATCTATCCCAATTCGTTGGAATTTCAACTGATATCAAAATTGAGAACTAAATGGTCAGAAACAATAAATGATATTATGTATGGTTGTAGCATGGAAGAGTTATTGAATGGAAATCGAAGGGTCCTGCCATTGGAAAGTTGAAGCCAGGTACATGGGGAAGATAAAGACATGCAGAAATCGAAGGGTCCTACCATTGGAAAGTTGAAACCAGCATACATGGGGAAGATAAAGAGATGCAGCGGAATGAGTGTCATATATAAGCAAGAAGGAAGCCCAACTTGACTCAAAACACAATAGCTGCAGCTAGCTAGCTATGGCCTCCTCCAAGAAGTTGACATTGAATCTTGTAGTGGAGAAGGAGAAGAAACGGGTGGTGTTTGCTGAAGCCGGCAAGGACTTCGTCGACATCCTCTTCAGTTTCCTGACCATGCCCCTCGGCAACATCATCCGCCTTCTTGACAAGAAGACATCGTTGGGATGTATGGATAAGCTGTACGAGAGTGTGGAGAAGCTCGACAACAAGTATTTCCAGACGGAGGCTTGCAAGACAATGCTGCTACATCCTCTAAGCGCATCAGCATGTCGAGGATCTCCAGTTGAAGATTTGGTATTAAGGATTGATGACTCCAACCCACGAAAGTTCTACACATGTAGGAAGCCTGAATGTTGCATCAACAAATTCAAGTTGTTTAGCTCTGTTCAAAATGCCAGATGTGGTTGTGGGGAAATTATGGAGTTTGAATGGGCATGGGCTAAAAAGGACTGGAAAGGTTGCAGTGAAGATGGAGTTTTTGTTAAAGGAGCAGGAAGCTTCATAGTAACTGATGATTTACAAGTCATGCCTTCAACTACTATGGCCATTCTGAATGTGCTTGATAAGGTTGGGATCAAAGAAGGGAGCAGCCTTGAAAAAATCACCATGGATTTTGGAGCAGAGGAGGTAAATACTTGCTTAAACCAACTTTATATGTATTTTCGTCTTATGGATGAAAACTTTGTTGATTTTCATTAGGGAAAAAAAAGTAAAATGAAATTAAGAGAAAATAGATATTTTTTATGTACGCACATACCCATACAATCACATTGCTTTTATTATTCATTTATTTATTTTCTGAGTAAGTAGGACAGGATCAAAGATTTACACTAAATTTATGTGAATTTGGATCCTCTTAATTTTTTGTTGTTGAAACTAGAGGAACAGTAGATAGATATATGACAATCTCCTAGCGCATCTGAATCTAAACTATATGTACATGCCAACTAATGCTCCAATAGGAAATATTTCCAAATATTAAAAAACAAAACAAAGAAATAATAACAGAATATTTAAAATTTAAAATCACTTGTTTTCATGTACGGATTCGTTTCAATTTTATTTTAACAAGATGTGCTTGGTTTTGTTTCTCAGGTATTAAGTTTGCTCAGGAGATCCCTTCTCTCTAAATCCCCAATATCAGGAATTTGCTTTCGGGTGCCTGATCACATGATTGATGACGCTGAGATTTGTCGAAATATCATAAGAATGCCCAAACTTGAGGATTCAGCTGAAGAATCCAAAAAACTGAAAGTAAAATTTGTTGTGTGCAAATCTAATAATAAATTGGTATATACAGAAACAGGATCTGGCTTCATCGATCTCCTATTTAGCTTCCTCACCTTTTCACTTGGATCCGTACTTAAACTCCTAGATAACTACTCATCCATTGGATGTGTTGGTAATCTGTACAAAAGTGTGGAGAACTTGAGTGGTGATTGCATGAAATCTGATGAGTGCAAGAGCATGCTATTAGCTCCCAAGCTTGCTCCTTTTTTTGGTTGCAGTAACTCACTACTGCCAAGCATCGAAATGTCAGCTGGGAGCGGCCGCGGCCCGGGGTGTCATACTTGTTTCGGATACAAGGCGGGAACTGGTCGTAGTACTGCATGTCTGCATGGAGTGAAGCATGTTTCATTTGATGAGATGAACCCGAAGCGAGCAGCAAGCAAAGAAGTTGGTGGTGGATATGCAAAAGAAGCAATGAAGTTCATGATAACCGATGAGCTAGAGGTAACGCCATTCTCAGCATTTGCGAGCATACAATCTGCCAAGAAGATTGAGGTCACCTTCAACAGTTTAGAGGAAAGAGAAATCATCATTGGTGAAACTGAGGTGAATTAAAATTATAGCAACACAAAAATTATATGCCCTGTTAAATTTCAGCTTTTGAAAAATTGGAATTTGCTATCTGCAGGTGCTAGCTTATTTTCTTTTTTCTAAATACTCAACTTTCTCTGGCCCCAATTAAATTGCAACTTACACATTTTCCATAAGATCTTTTTTTTTTTTCCTTTCCCGAAGAAGGATACTTGTACTTAATTGTCTTAATAGTGGATATCACAAGTTATCTTATTATTTTTTCTTTTTTCTAATTAATAATTCTTTCATTATTTTGTGCAGGCTTTGAATCTGCTGAAATCTTGTCTGACCTCCCAGACTCCTCTGAGCCTAGCCTACTGTTATCATTTCCTTTCCAAGTATTTGTCGGAGCAAACTGATGGGCACTAAAACTTGTCCAACATGTTTTCTCATGATTATGAATCTATAGCTGTAACTTGACATTCTAGTACCAAACAGATTGATTTTCTGTGGCCAATGAATATTTTTAGAGAATCATTTGTTACATTTTGAGAATAATTTGAGTTTTCTTTCATCAATATTAGCATTCCTCTATGTTTTTCCAAAGAGATTCCACAGAAATTGAGATAAACTTTAACACTTCAGTTAAGACAAGTGCCATCTCATTATGCAGAAACAGTTTCAGTTAAGGCTACAAACTCCATGCTACTCCAAGGTAGCAAGGAGAAAAAAAATTGCTGGGTGTGGCCATTTGAAAGAAACGTATCCAAATGATTCAGGACAAGTTTAGCGGAAAAGAAATGATTCACGAACAAACAAATTTAATCTAATCATTTACTGCACATTTCTTAGGGATCAACCTCAAGATAAATACCTGTCTTTATTTATAATTCTTCCTGGTTCAATGCAATTGTACATACAGACATTAAATTCCAGATAACAAAATTAGAAAACTCCACAGCTTTGATTTCAACTCAAGCCAGAATTCACACTAAAGATAGCTCGCCTGCAGGAATAGAACTTTTGATTAATTTAGCCCATGCTTCATTTGTCTCCATGATGACCTTCAGAGCATAATCCTACTCACCAAGAGAAACAAATTACAACAAAATCTGAAAGATGAAACTTTAACTAGCAGATATCTGCAAACATTCACCAATTACTTGTGAAAGGGAGGCACAGGCCCATGCACAGTTTGACAAGAATAGAAGTATACAGACATAAAAACTAAACCAAAGCTCTACATGAAACATGTCAAAAATCTTGACATTCTGGGCACATATCTTCTGCCAAATAGAGGCTAAGAATCATGTGGTTTTTATGCCAATTCAATGTTTTTAAGGTTTTCCATACATCATTTTGGTGTGACGTATCTTCCCAACCAACACGAGGAATCAGAATTTTTAACCGAAGTTTACTTTGAACAGAAGCCAGTATGATGTGAGCATGCATCCATGTGAGGGACCAGGAGAGCGAGAAGAGCATACGTGCCATGCAGCATGTTACTATCATTTGGCTTTGGTAACGATGTGGAGAGTTACTTGGTGGTACTGTGTGGCATTGCACAGTGCGCATTAGGTAGAGAGAGCTCAGTGAATTTACAATTCCTCCATATGTTTTGCCACTTTGATGTAGTATACGACTCTATTCACTTTCTAGTATTTACTCTATGATCTCTGACGCACATAGAATTTTAGAATAACTAATTGCTAAATTTTATTCTTAAGCATGTACTTGCCAATGAAAAGTTCAGACCCCAACACACTGAAACTCAAGTATTAATCACCTATTTGACTCCTATCCTACCTCAAATTTCTGTCATTAATTTTTCTTAAAACTCGAAAGCATGGAGACTTTTGTTTGTCACTGTATTCCACGAGTTGTGTACTTTTTTCATTTCCTAACAGATACCAGTAATAGGTTATTCAACAAGAACCTTATATGATTCCCTTGTAGAACTTGCTAGGGTGTATGGTAACATCAGATACATATATTTTCTTTTCCTATCTAGAGAGTACGCTTGTATATCTTCTTTAATCATAATTGGCAGAAACGTCCCCAAGCTAAGTCCCTAATAGAAGCTGACCCATGGCTATAACAATCCAGAAAACTTATCTTACCTTTAAGTCCTTAAAAGCTTTCCAGTAAGGTACATCAATTCCCTTAAAATGTGAGGTTTAACACTCGTCACAATAGCAACAGGAAAATACAGGTACAGTGTCGTAACAATCTAAAATAACTCGTAAATAATGTGACATAACAGAGATAGCCATAACATTATCAGAACTCAATCAAAATGACAGTGGGATCTGAGTTTTCCCAAATGACCACCATGTTGATTTGTCCTTTATTGAGAACAAAAAAATTGAATTCTTGCTTTGGTTTGGCGGCCCATTTGTGAGACGGATTCGCTCCAGACTGACATGATGCAGAATTCTGCTGATGAGCTCCTGACTCTGTGGAGACTTCAGGTGGATGGCCGTCTAACTAAGGCCCCGATTTGGAGGTCATTTGGTGTGCCCCCTCCGGGTTGGCTTAAGGTCAACACGGATGGAGCAGCTTTTGGAGACCGGTGTCTTATTGGTTGTGCTGGTGTCTTTCGTAGATGCAGAGGCTTCTTCAAGAGCTATTTTGCTATTCTTATTGGCATTTGTTTTGCTTTCGAGGTTGACCTAGCTGCTGATGTTCACGCGATTGAGTATGCCAAATTTTTTAGTTGGAAGCGGTTGTGGTTGGAGAGCGACTCAGCTTACTTGATGGCTCTACTTCATTCACGCTCCCATCTGGTCTCTTGGAGGTGACATCATGTTTGAGAGAGCCGTTTGGGTTATCTTACTCAAATAGACTTCGTCGTTACTCACATATATCAGGAGGATAATCAGGTTGCAGATTACTAGCGTCTAGGGCTCCTAATATTATTTCCTACTTGGTGGTGGATTGCTACAGCTTTTCTTTCTTTTGTATTTTATGATGTTTGTAGTGGGCATAGTTTTAGGCCTTGTTGATTTTCATTGGATTGAACTCTTATATACTACTTCTTATTTGATAATAATATGTTGGGGATGAGCTAGATGATGAGGGTGCTAAGGAGGTGCCAGTATAGCTGGGATGTCTTGGTGCACCTACCGATTCATGTCACCCGACAATCTTATGGAAAAAATAATAGGAAAATTGAAAAGGAACTGAAATTTTCAACTTTTTATTTGTTTAAATAAGCAGAAAATTATGGGGCAAGAAAGAAGGTAAGGCTATTATAGAGCAGGATCACACGATAAAGCTAGAGTCCACCAATGAGCACCACCTTTTTTCTGCTAACAAATTCTCGCAGACCCTCCCGAATTTATAAATGTACTGCATATTTAATTATGGATAACTCTATGTGAATGCTAGCATATTTCTCGGGAAATTTTTACAATTCTGAATGCAAACAGTCTAGCTTTTCTCCCAGTTTTATTGTGAAACAGAATTTCTTCAAACTTCTAATTCAATAATGAATGTCAAAAGAACTTGAGACAAATTATCTCATGAACTAACTACTGCCCAGACAAACTATAGACTATTCTTGCTGCTTGTTCGTGCCATGCTGTGCTAACCAAAGCGAATAAAACATGAAATAGTAGAAGTACAGAACAAAATGATGTCTTGAACATTAAACAGAAAGCTTCATCAAAGATAACAATTATGGAATTAAGATTTTTGAAAATTCACCATACTTATTAGCAGGCTTTCCATCTGGAATCTTGTAATCTCTAAACCAGTCCCTAATTGCAGTAAGAGTGCCCTAAAAGTAATGACAAGTATCCAAATTTAAGCATGAAGTAGGGGAAAAGAGAGAGAGAAGAATAAGAATAAGAAGTAGAAGAAGAACAAGAAGAAGAAGAAAAGCACCCAAATCACAATTAATAACAACCAAAGCAACATAAAATTGATAAACCCTAACCACAACAAAAGCTTTGGCCCCATATATATATACATATATACGCCTCAAAACCAAAACATCAACTTCTTCACATAACATAGAGATTACAAACAATGGCTTCTCCTAAAAAGTTGACATTGAAGCTTCTTGTAGACAACGAGAAGAAGCGGGTGGTCTTTGCCGAAGCCGATAAGGACTTCGTCGACATCCTCTTCAGTTTCCTGACCATGCCCATCGGCAACATCACCCGCCTTCTTCACAAGAAGACATTGTTGGGATGTATGGATAAGCTGTACGAGAGCGTGGAGAAGCTCGACAACAAGTATTTCCAGACGGAGGCTTGCAAGACAATGCTGCTACATCCTCTAAGCGCATCAGGATGTCCGGTTGAAGATTTGGTATTAAGGATTGATGACTCCAACCCACGAAAGTTCTACAAATGTAGGAAGCCCGAATGCTGCATCAACAAATTCAAGTTGTTTAGCTCTGTTCAAAATGCCAGATGTGGTTGTGGGGAAATTATGGAGTCTGAATGGACATGGGCTAAAAAGGACTGGAAAGGTTGCAGTGAAGACGGAGTTTTTGTTAAAGGAGCAGGAAGCTTCATAGTAACTGATGATTTACAAGTCATGCCTTCAACTACTATTGCCATTCTGAATGTGCTTGATAAGGTTGGGATCAAAGAAGGGAGCAGCCTTGAACAAATCACCATGGATTTTGGAGCAGAGGAGGTAAATATTTGCCTAAACCAACTTTATATGTATTTTCGTCTTGTGGATGAAAACTCTGTTGATTTTCGTTAGCGAAAAAAAAGTAAAATGAAATTAAGAGAAAATAGACTTTTCTTATATGTATGTATACACATACCCATGCACATACAATTACATTGTTTTTATTATTCATTTATTTATTGCATTACTAAGGAGGACAAGATCAAAGATTACACTAAATTTATATGAACTCGAATCCTCATATTTTTTTTGTTGAAATAGAGGAACAGTAGATAGAAATATGATAATCTCCAGGCGCATCTGAATCTAAACTATATGTACATGCCAACTAATGCTCCAATAGAAAACTTTTCCAAAAAAAAATAAAAAATAAAACTAGGAATAATAACAAAATATTTAAAATTTAAAATCACTTGTTTTCATGTACTGATTCGTTTCAATTTTATTTTAACAAGATGTGCTTGGTTTTGGTTCTCAGGTATTAAGTTTGCTCAGGAGATCCCTTCTCTCTAAATCCCCAATATCAGGAATTTGCTTTCGGGCGCCTGATCACATGATTGATGAGGCTGAGATTTCTCAAAGTATCATAAGAATGCCCAATCTGGAGGAGGATTCAGCTGAAGAATCCAAAAAACTAAAAGTAAAATTTCTTATATGCAAATCTAACAATAAAGTGGTATATACAGAAACAGGATCTGGCTTCGTCGATCTCCTATTTAGCTTCCTCACCTTTTCACTTGGATCCGTACTTAAACTCCTAGATAACGACTCATCCATTGGATGTGTTGGTAATCTGTACAAAAGTGTGGAGAACTTGAGTGGTGATTGCATGAAATCTGATGAGTGCAAGAGCATGCTATTAGCTCCCAAGCTTGCTCCTTTTTTTGGTTGCAGCAACTCGTTACTGCCAAGCATCGAGATGTTAGCTGGGAGTGGCACTAGCTCAGGGTGTTATACTTGTTTCAAGGTGGGAACTGTTGGTAGTACTGCATGTCTGCATGGAGTGAAGCATGTTTCATTAGAAGAGATGAACCCGAAGCGACCAGCAAGCAAAGAAGTTGGTGGTGGATATGCAAAAGAAGCAATGAAGTTCATGATAACCGATGAGCTAGAGGTGACACCATTCTCAGCATTTGCGAGCATACAAACTACCAAGAAGCTGGAGGTCACCTTCAACAGTTTAGAGGAAAGAGAAATCATCATTGGTGAAACTGAGGTGAATTAAAATTATAGCAACACAAAAATTATATGCCCTGTTAAATTTCAGCTTTTGAAAAATTGGAATTTGCTATCTGCTGGTGCTAGCTTGTTTTCTTTTTTCTAAATACTCAACCTTCTCTGGCCCCAATTAAATTGCAACCTACACATTTTCCATAAGATCTTTTTTTTTTTTCCTTTTTTCCTAAGAAGGATACTTGTACTTAATTGTCTTAATAGTGGATATCACAAGTTATCTTATTATTTTATCTTTTTTCTAATTAATAATTCTTTCATTATTTTGTGCAGGCTCTGAATCTGCTGAAATCTTGTCTGACCACCCAGACTCCTCTGAGCCTAGCCTACTGTTATCATCTCCTTTCCAAGTATTTGTCGGGACAAACTGATGGGCACTAAAACTTGTCCAACATGCTTTCTCATGATTATGAATCTATATTTGTAACTTGAATAACCCTAGTACCAAATAAATTTGATTTTCTGTGGACAATGAATATTTTTAGAGAATCATTAGTTACATGTTGAGAATAATTTGAGTTTTCTTTCATCAATATTAGCATTCCTCCATGTTTCCCAAAAGATTCCACAGAAATTGAGATAAACTTTAACACTTCAGTTAAGGCAAGTGCCATCTGATTATGCAGAAACAGTTTCAGCCAAGGCTACAAACTCCATGCTACTCCAAGGTAGCAAGGAGAAACAAAATTGCTGGGTGTGGCCATTTGAAAGAAACGTATCCAAATGATTCAGGACAAGTTTAGCGGAAAAGAAATGATTCACGAACAAACACATTTAATCTAATCAATTTACTGCACATTTCATAGTGATCAACCTCAAGATAAATACGTGTCTTTATTTATAAAGATACTGGTTCAATGCAATTGTACATAGAGACATTAAATTCCTGATAACAAAATTAGAAAACTCCACAGCTTAGATTTCAACTCGAGCCAGAATTCACACTAAAGATAGCTTGCCAGCAGGAATAGATCTTTTGACTAATTTAGCCCATGCTTCATTTGTTTCCATGATGACCTTCAGAGCATAATCCTACTCAGCAAGAGAAACAAATTACAACAAAATCAGAAAGATGAAACTTTAACTAGCAGATATCTGCAAACATTCACCAATTACTTGTGAATGGGAGGCACAGGCCCATTCACAGTTTGACAAAAACAAAAGTATACAGACATAAAAGCTCTACATGAAACATGTAAAAAGTATTGACATTCCAGGCACATATCTTCTGCCAGATAGAAGCTAAGACTCATGTGGTTTTTATGCCAATTCAATGTATTTAAGGTTTTCCATACATCATTTTGGTGTGCCGTATCTTCTCAACCAACACGAGGAATCAGAATTTTTAACCGAAGTTTACTTTGAACAGTAGCCAGTATGATGTGAGCATGCATCCATGTGAAGGACCAGGAAAGCGAGAAGAGCATAGGTGCCATGCAGCTTGTTACTGTCATTTGGCTTGGGATACAATGTAGAGAGTGACTCGGTGGTACTATGTGTGGCCTTGCACAGTGCACATTTGGTAGAGAGAGCTCAGTGAATTTACAATTCCTCCATATGGTTTGCCACTTTGATACGACCATATTCACTTCTAGTATTTATACTATGATCTCTGTGATGCATGTAGAATTTTAGAGATAACTAATTGCTAAATTTTATTCTTAAATATGTACTTGCTAATGATATGTTTAGAACCCAAGACGTTAAAACTCAAGTATTAATCTCCTATTTGACACCTATCCTATCTCAAATTTCTATCATTAATTTTCTTAAACCTCGAAAGCATGAAGACTTTTGTTTGTCATTGTATTCCACTACTTGTGTACTTTTTTCATTTCCTAACAAATACCAGTAACAGGTTATTCAACAAGAACCTTACATGATTCCCTTGTAGAACTTGCTAGAGTGTATGGTAACATCAGGTACATATATTTTCTTTTCCTATCTAGAGAAGTACGCTTGTTAATCTTCTTTAATCATAATTGGCAGAAACGTCCCCAAGCTAAGTCCCTAATAGAAGCTGACCCATGGCTATAACAATCCAGAAAACTTACCTTACCTTTTAGTCCTTAAAAGCTTTCCAGTAAGGTACATCAATTCCCTTACAATGTGAAGTTTGACACTCGTCACAATAGCAGCAGGAAAATACAGGTACAGTATCGTAACAATCTAAAATAACTGGTAAATAATGTGACATAACAGAGATAGCCATAACATTATCAGAACTCAATCAAAATGACAGTGGGATCTGAGTTTTCCCAAATGACCACCATGTTGATTTGTCCTTTATTGAGAACAAAAAAATTGAATTCTTGCTTTGGTTTGGCGGTCATTTGTGAGACGGATTCGCTCCAGACTGACATGATGCAGAATTCTGCTGATGAGCTCCTGACTCTGTGGAGACTTCAGGTGGATGGCCGTCTAACTAAGGCCCCGATTTGGATGTCATTTGGTGCGCCCCCTCCGGATTGGCTTAAGGTCAACACGGATGGAGCAGCTTTTCGAGGCCGGTGTCTTATTGGTTGTGCTGGTGTCTTTCGTAGATGCAGAGGCTTCTTCAAGAGCTCTTTTGCTATTCTTATTGGCATTTGTTTTGCTTTCGAGGTTGACCTAGCTGCTGATGTTCACGTGATTGAGTATGCCAAATTTTTTAGTTGGAAGCGGTTGTGGTTGGAGAGCGACTCAGCTTACTTGATGGCTCTACTTCATTCACGCTCCCGTCTGGTCTCTTGGAGGTGACATCATGCTTGAGAGAGCCGTTTGGGTTATCTTACTCAAATAGACTTCGTCGTTACTCACATATACCAGGAGGATAATCAGGTTGCAGATTACTAGCGTCTAGGGCTCCTAATATTATTTCCTACTTGGTGGTGGATTGCTCCAGCTTTTCTTTCTTTTGTTTTTTATGATGTTTGTAGTAGGCATAGTTTTAGGTCTCATTGATTTTCATTTGGATTGAACTCTTATATACTACTTCTTATTTGATAATAATATGTTGGGGATGAGCTAGATGATGAGGGTGCTAAGGAGGTGCCAGTATAACTGGGATGTCTTGGTGCACCTACCGATTCATGTCACCCGACAATCTTATGAAAAAAATAACAGGAAAATTGAAAAAGGAACTGAAATTTTCAACTTTTTATTTGTTTAAATAAGCAGAAAATTATGAGGTAAGAAAGAAGGCAAGGCTATTATAGAGCAGGATCACACGATAAAGCTAGAGTCCACCAATGAGCACCACCTTTTTTCTGCTAACAAATTCTCGCAGACCCTCCCGAATTTATAGATGCACTGCATATTTAATTATGGATAACTTTCATTAAAACCACTTATATTTGAGCTCTTTGGTGATAGAAAAGCTTCAATACCCAAGTGCTGAATTTACTCATAGTAACTCCATGGTGAATGCTAGCATATTTCTTGGAAATTTTTACAATTCTGAATACAAACAGTCTAGGTTTCTTCCAGTTTTATTGTGAAACAGAATTTCTTCAAACTTCTAATTCAATAATGAAGGTCAAAAGAACTTGAGACAAATTATCTCATGAACTAACTACTGCCCAGACAAACTATAGACTATTCTTGCTGCTTGTTCGTGCCATGCTGTGCTAACCGAAGCGAATAAAACATGAAATAGTCGAAGTACAGAAACAAAATGATGTCTTGAACATTAAACAGAAAGCTTCATCAAAGATAACAATTATGGAATTAAATTTTTTAAAAATTCACCATACTTATTAGCAGGCTTTCCATCTGGAATCTTGTAATCTCTAAACCAGTCCCTAATTGCAGTAAGAGTGCCCTGAAAGTAATGACAAGTATCCAAATTTAAGCATGAAGTAGGGGAAAAGAGAGAGAGAAGAATAAGAATAAGAAGTAGAAGAAGAACAAGAAGAAGAAGAAAAGCACCCAAATCACAATTAATAACAACCAAAGCAACATAAAATTGATAAACCCTAACCACAACAAAAGCTTTGGCCCCATATATATACATATATAACGCCTCAAAACCAAAACATCAACTTCTTCTCATAAGATAGAGATTACAACAATGGCTTCTCCTAAAAAGTTGACATTGAAGCTTCTTGTAGACAACGAGAAGAAGCGGGTGGTCTTTGCCGAAGTCGATAAGGACTTCGTCGACATCCTCTTCAGTTTCCTGACCATGCCCATCGGCAACACCATCCGCCTTCTTCACAAGAAGACATTGTTGGGATGTATGGATAAGCTGTACGAGAGCGTGGAGAAGCTCGACAACAAGTATTTCCAGACGGAAGCTTGCAAGACGATGCTGCTACATCCTCTAAGCGCATCAGGATGTCCAGTTGAAGATTTGGTATTAAGGATTGATGACTCCAACCCACGAAAGTTCTACACATGTAGGAAGCCTGAATGCTGCATCAACAAATTCAAGTTGTTTAGCTCTGTTCAAAATGCCAGATGTGGTTGTGGGGAAATTATGGAGTTCGAATCGACATGGGCTAAAAAGGACCGGAAAGGTTACAGTGAAGATGGAGTTTTTGTTAAAGGAACAGGAAGCTTTATAGTAACTGATGATTTACAAGTCATGCCTTCAACTACTATGGCCATTCTGAATGTGCTTGATAAGGTTGGGATCAAAGAAGGGAGCAGCCTTGAACAAATCACCATGGATTTTGGAGCAGAGGAGGTAAATATTTGCTTAAACCAACTTTACATGTATTTTCGTCTTATGGATGAGTTGATTTTCATTAGGTAAAAAGGTAGAATGAAATTAAGAGAAAATAGACTTTTCTTATATGTATGTATACGCATACCCATACACATACAATTACATTGTTTTTATTATTCATTTATTTATTTTATTACTAAGGAGGACAAGATCAAAGATTACGCTAAATTTATATGAATTCGAATCTTCATATTTTTTTTGTTGAAACTAGAGGAACAGTAGATAGAAATATGATAATCTCCAGGCGCATCTGAATCTAAAAACTATATGTACATGCCAACTAATGCTCCAATAGGAAACTTTTCCAAAAAAAAATAATAAATAAAACTAGGAAATAATAACAAAATATTTAAAATTTAAAATCACTTGTTTTCATGTACTGATTCGTTTCAATTTTATTTTAACAAGATGTGCTTGGTTTTGGTTCTCAGGTATTAAGTTTGCTCAGGAGATCCCTTCTCTCTAAATCCCCAATATCAGGAATTTGCTTTCGGGCGCCTGATCACATGACTGATGAGGCTGAGATTTCTCAAAATATCATAAGAATGCCCAGTCTGGAGGAGGATTCAGCTGAAGAATCCAAAAAACTGAAAGTAAAATTTCTTGTATGCAAATCTAATAATAAAGTGGTATATACAGAAACAGGATCTGGCTTCGTCGATCTCCTATTTAGCTTCCTCACCTTTTCACTTGGATCCGTACTTAAACTCCTAGGTAACTACTCGTCCATTGGATGTGTTGGTAATCTGTACAAAAGTGTGGAGAACTTGAGTGGTGATTGCATGAAATCTGATGAGTGCAAGAGCATGCTATTAGCTCCCAAGCTTGCTCCTTTTTTTGGTTGCAGCAACTCGCTACTGCCAAGCATCGAAATGTTAGCTGGGAGTGGCACTGGCCCAGGGTGTTATATTTGTTTCGGATACAATGCGGGAACTGTTGGTAGTACTGCATGTCTGCATGGAGTGAAGCATGTTTCATTAGATGAGATGAACCCGAAGCGATCAGCAAGCAAAGAAGTTGGTGGTGGATATGCAAAAGAAGCAATGAAGTTCATGATAACCGATGAGCTAGAGGTAACACCATTCTCAGCATTTGCGAGCACACAAACTACCAAGAAGCTTGAGGTCACCTTCAACAGTTTAGAGGAAAGAGAAATCATCATTGGTGAAACTGAGGTGAATTAAAATTATAGCAACACAAAAATTATATGCCCTGTTAAATTTCAGCTTTTGAAAAATTGGAATTTGCTATCTGCAGGTGCTAGCTTGTTTTCTTTTTTCTAAATACTCAACCTTCTCTGGCCCCAATTAAATTGCAACCTACACATTTTCCATAAGATCTTTTTTTTTTTTCCTTTTTTCCTAAGAAGGATACTTGTACTTAATTGTCTTAATAGTGGATAGCACAAGTTATCTTATTATTTTATCTTTTTTCTAATTAATAATTCTTTCATTATTTTGTGCAGGCTCTGAATCTGCTGAAATCTTGTCTGACCTCCCAGACTCCTCTGAGCCTAGCCTACTGTTATCATCTCCTTTCCAAGTATTTGTCGGGACAAACTGATGGGCACTAAAACTTGTCCAACATGCTTTCTCATGATTATGAATCTATAGCTGTAACTTGATACTCTAGTACCAAACATATTTGATTTTCTGTGGACAATGAATATTTTTAGAAAATCATTTGTTACATGTTGAAATTAATTTAAGTTTTCTTTCATCAATATTAGCATTCCTCCATGTTTCCCAAAAGATTCCACAGAAATTGAGATAAACTTTAACACTTCAGCTAAGGCAAGTGCCATCTGATTATGCAGAAACAGTTTCAGTTAAGGCTACAAACTCCATGCTACTCCAAGGTAGCAAGGAGAAACAAAATTGCTGGGTGTGGCCATTTGAAAGAAACGTATCCAAATGATTCAGGACAAGTTTAGCGGAAAAGAAATGATTCACGAACAAACACATTTAATCTAATCAATTTACTGCACATTTCATAGTGATCAACCTCAAGATAAATACGTGTCTTTATTTATAAAGATACTGGTTCAATGCAATTGTACATAGAGACATTAAATTCCTGATAACAAAATTAGAAAACTCCACAGCTTAGATTTCAACTCGAGCCAGAATTCACACTAAAGATAGCTTGCCAGCAGGAATAGATCTTTTGACTAATTTAGCCCATGCTTCATTTGTTTCCATGATGACCTTCAGAGCATAATCCTACTCAGCAAGAGAAACAAATTACAACAAAATCAGAAAGATGAAACTTTAACTAGCAGATATCTGCAAACATTCACCAATTACTTGTGAATGGGAGGCACAGGCCCATTCACAGTTTGACAAGAACAAAAGTATACAGACATAAAAGCTCTACATGAAACATGTAAAAAGTATTGACATTCCAGGCACATATCTTCTGCCAGATAGAAGCTAAGACTCATGTGGTTTTTATGCCAATTCAATGTATTTAAGGTTTTCCATACATCATTTTGGTGTGCCGTATCTTCTCAACCAACACGAGGAATCAGAATTTTTAACCGAAGTTTACTTTGAACAGTAGCCAGTATGATGTGAGCATGCATCCATGTGAAGGACCAGGAAAGCGAGAAGAGCATAGGTGCCATGCAGCTTGTTACTGTCATTTGGCTTGGGATACAATGTAGAGAGTGACTCGGTGGTACTATGTGTGGCCTTGCACAGTGCACATTTGGTAGAGAGAGCTCAGTGAATTTACAATTCCTCCATATGGTTTGCCACTTTGATACGACCATATTCACTTCTAGTATTTATACTATGATCTCTGTGATGCATGTAGAATTTTAGAGATAACTAATTGCTAAATTTTATTCTTAAATATGTACTTGCTAATGATATGTTTAGAACCCAAGACGTTAAAACTCAAGTATTAATCTCCTATTTGACACCTATCCTATCTCAAATTTCTATCATTAATTTTCTTAAACCTCGAAAGCATGAAGACTTTTGTTTGTCATTGTATTCCACTACTTGTGTACTTTTTTCATTTCCTAACAAATACCAGTAACAGGTTATTCAACAAGAACCTTACATGATTCCCTTGTAGAACTTGCTAGAGTGTATGGTAACATCAGGTACATATATTTTCTTTTCCTATCTAGAGAAGTACGCTTGTTAATCTTCTTTAATCATAATTGGCAGAAACGTCCCCAAGCTAAGTCCCTAATAGAAGCTGACCCATGGCTATAACAATCCAGAAAACTTACCTTACCTTTTAGTCCTTAAAAGCTTTCCAGTAAGGTACATCAATTCCCTTACAATGTGAAGTTTGACACTCGTCACAATAGCAGCAGGAAAATACAGGTACAGTATCGTAACAATCTAAAATAACTGGTAAATAATGTGACATAACAGAGATAGCCATAACATTATCAGAACTCAATCAAAATGACAGTGGGATCTGAGTTTTCCCAAATGACCACCATGTTGATTTGTCCTTTATTGAGAACAAAAAATTGAATTCTTGCTTTGGTTTGGCAGTCATTTGTGAGACGGATTCGCTCCAGACTGACATGATGCAGAATTCTACTGATGAGCTCCTGACTCTGTGGAGACTTCAGGTGGATGGCCGTCTAACTAAGGCCCCGATTTGGATGTCATTTGGTGCGCCCCCTCCGGATTGGCTTAAGGTCAACACGGATGGAGCAGCTTTTCGAGGCCGGTGTCTTATTGGTTGTGCTGGTGTCTTTCGTAGATGCAGAGGCTTCTTCAAGAGCTCTTTTGCTATTCTTATTGGCATTTGTTTTGCTTTCGAGGTTGACCTAGCTGCTGATGTTCACGTGATTGAGTATGCCAAATTTTTTAGTTGGAAGCGGTTGTGGTTGGAGAGCGACTCAGCTTACTTGATGGCTCTACTTCATTCACGCTCCCGTCTGGTCTCTTGGAGGTGACATCATGCTTGAGAGAGCCGTTTGGGTTATCTTACTCAAATAGACTTCGTCGTTACTCACATATACCAGGAGGATAATCAGGTTGCAGATTACTAGCGTCTAGGGCTCCTAATATTATTTCCTACTTGGTGGTGGATTGCTCCAGCTTTTCTTTCTTTTGTTTTTTATGATGTTTGTAGTAGGCATAGTTTTAGGTCTCATTGATTTTCATTTGGATTGAACTCTTATATACTACTTCTTATTTGATAATAATATGTTGGGGATGAGCTAGATGATGAGGGTGCTAAGGAGGTGCCAGTATAACTGGGATGTCTTGGTGCACCTACCGATTCATGTCACCCGACAATCTTATGAAAAAAATAACAGGAAAATTGAAAAAGGAACTGAAATTTTCAACTTTTTATTTGTTTAAATAAGCAGAAAATTATGAGGTAAGAAAGAAGGCAAGGCTATTATAGAGCAGGATCACACGATAAAGCTAGAGTCCACCAATGAGCACCACCTTTTTTCTGCTAACAAATTCTCGCAGACCCTCCCGAATTTATAGATGCACTGCATATTTAATTATGGATAACTTTCATTAAAACCACTTATATTTGAGCTCTTTGGTGATAGAAAAGCTTCAATACCCAAGTGCTGAATTTACTCATAGTAACTCCATGGTGAATGCTAGCATATTTCTTGGGAAATTTTTACAATTCTGAATACAAACAGTCTAGGTTTCTTCCAGTTTTATTGTGAAACAGAATTTCTTCAAACTTCTAATTCAATAATGAAGGTCAAAAGAACTTGAGACAAATTATCTCATGAACTAACTACTGCCCAGACAAACTATAGACTATTCTTGCTGCTTGTTCGTGCCATGCTGTGCTAACCGAAGCGAATAAAACATGAAATAGTCGAAGTACAGAAACAAAATGATGTCTTGAACATTAAACAGAAAGCTTCATCAAAGATAACAATTATGGAATTAAATTTTTTTAAAATTCACCATACTTATTAGCAGGCTTTCCATCTGGAATCTTGTAATCTCTAAACCAGTCCCTAATTGCAGTAAGAGTGCCCTGAAAGTAATGACAAGTATCCAAATTTAAGCATGAAGTAGGGGAAAAGAGAGAGAGAAGAATAAGAATAAGAAGTAGAAGAAGAACAAGAAGAAGAAGAAAAGCACCCAAATCACAATTAATAACAACCAAAGCAACATAAAATTGATAAACCCTAACCACAACAAAAGCTTTGGCCCCATATATATACATATATAACGCCTCAAAACCAAAACATCAACTTCTTCTCATAAGATAGAGATTACAACAATGGCTTCTCCTAAAAAGTTGACATTGAAGCTTCTTGTAGACAACGAGAAGAAGCGGGTGGTCTTTGCCGAAGTCGATAAGGACTTCGTCGACATTTCCTGACCATGCCCATCGGCAACACCATCCGCCTTCTTCACAAGAAGACATTGTTGGGATGTATGGATAAGCTGTACGAGAGCGTGGAGAAGCTCGACAACAAGTATTTCCAGACGGAAGCTTGCAAGACGATGCTGCTACATCCTCTAAGCGCATCAGGATGTCCAGTTGAAGATTTGGTATTAAGGATTGATGACTCCAACCCACGAAAGTTCTACACATGTAGGAAGCCTGAATGCTGCATCAACAAATTCAAGTTGTTTAGCTCTGTTCAAAATGCCAGATGTGGTTGTGGGGAAATTATGGAGTTCGAATCGACATGGGCTAAAAAGGACCGGAAAGGTTACAGTGAAGATGGAGTTTTTGTTAAAGGAACAGGAAGCTTTATAGTAACTGATGATTTACAAGTCATGCCTTCAACTACTATGGCCATTCTGAATGTGCTTGATAAGGTTGGGATCAAAGAAGGGAGCAGCCTTGAACAAATCACCATGGATTTTGGAGCAGAGGAGGTAAATATTTGCTTAAACCAACTTTACATGTATTTTCGTCTTATGGATGAGTTGATTTTCATTAGGTAAAAAGGTAGAATGAAATTAAGAGAAAATAGACTTTTCTTATATGTATGTATACGCATACCCATACACATACAATTACATTGTTTTTATTATTCATTTATTTATTTTATTACTAAGGAGGACAAGATCAAAGATTACGCTAAATTTATATGAATTCGAATCTTCATATTTTTTTTGTTGAAACTAGAGGAACAGTAGATAGAAATATGATAATCTCCAGGCGCATCTGAATCTAAAAACTATATGTACATGCCAACTAATGCTCCAATAGGAAACTTTTCCAAAAAAAAATAATAAATAAAACTAGGAAATAATAACAAAATATTTAAAATTTAAAATCACTTGTTTTCATGTACTGATTCGTTTCAATTTTATTTTAACAAGATGTGCTTGGTTTTGGTTCTCAGGTATTAAGTTTGCTCAGGAGATCCCTTCTCTCTAAATCCCCAATATCAGGAATTTGCTTTCGGGCGCCTGATCACATGACTGATGAGGCTGAGATTTCTCAAAATATCATAAGAATGCCCAGTCTGGAGGAGGATTCAGCTGAAGAATCCAAAAAACTGAAAGTAAAATTTCTTGTATGCAAATCTAATAATAAAGTGGTATATACAGAAACAGGATCTGGCTTCGTCGATCTCCTATTTAGCTTCCTCACCTTTTCACTTGGATCCGTACTTAAACTCCTAGGTAACTACTCGTCCATTGGATGTGTTGGTAATCTGTACAAAAGTGTGGAGAACTTGAGTGGTGATTGCATGAAATCTGATGAGTGCAAGAGCATGCTATTAGCTCCCAAGCTTGCTCCTTTTTTTGGTTGCAGCAACTCGCTACTGCCAAGCATCGAAATGTTAGCTGGGAGTGGCACTGGCCCAGGGTGTTATATTTGTTTCGGATACAATGCGGGAACTGTTGGTAGTACTGCATGTCTGCATGGAGTGAAGCATGTTTCATTAGATGAGATGAACCCGAAGCGATCAGCAAGCAAAGAAGTTGGTGGTGGATATGCAAAAGAAGCAATGAAGTTCATGATAACCGATGAGCTAGAGGTAACACCATTCTCAGCATTTGCGAGCACACAAACTACCAAGAAGCTTGAGGTCACCTTCAACAGTTTAGAGGAAAGAGAAATCATCATTGGTGAAACTGAGGTGAATTAAAATTATAGCAACACAAAAATTATATGCCCTGTTAAATTTCAGCTTTTGAAAAATTGGAATTTGCTATCTGCAGGTGCTAGCTTGTTTTCTTTTTTCTAAATACTCAACCTTCTCTGGCCCAATTAAATTGCAACCTACACATTTTCCATAAGATCTTTTTTTTTTTTCCTTTTTTCCTAAGAAGGATACTTGTACTTAATTGTCTTAATAGTGGATAGCACAAGTTATCTTATTATTTTATCTTTTTTCTAATTAATAATTCTTTCATTATTTTGTGCAGGCTCTGAATCTGCTGAAATCTTGTCTGACCTCCCAGACTCCTCTGAGCCTAGCCTACTGTTATCATCTCCTTTCCAAGTATTTGTCGGGACAAACTGATGGGCACTAAAACTTGTCCAACATGCTTTCTCATGATTATGAATCTATAGCTGTAACTTGATACTCTAGTACCAAACATATTTGATTTTCTGTGGACAATGAATATTTTTAGAAAATCATTTGTTACATGTTGAAATTAATTTAAGTTTTCTTTCATCAATATTAGCATTCCTCCATGTTTCCCAAAAGATTCCACAGAAATTGAGATAAACTTTAACACTTCAGCTAAGGCAAGTGCCATCTGATTATGCAGAAACAGTTTCAGTTAAGGCTACAAACTCCATGCTACTCCAAGGTAGCAAGGAGAAACAAAATTGCTGGGTGTGGCCATTTGAAAGAAACGTATCCAAATGATTCAGGACAAGTTTAGCGGAAAAGAAATGATTCACGAACAAACACATTTAATCTAATCAATTTACTGCACATTTCATAGTGATCAACCTCAAGATAAATACGGGTCTTTATTTATAAAGATCCTGGTTCAATGCAATTGTACATAGAGACATTAAATTCCTGATAACAAAATTAGAAAACTCCACAGCTTAGATTTCAACTCGAGCCAGAATTCACACTAAAGATAGCTCGCCAGCAGGAATAGATCTTTTGACTAATTTAGCCCATGCTTCATTTGTTTCCATGATGACCTTCAGAGCATAATCCTACTCAGCAAGAGAAACAAATTACAACAAAATCAGAAAGATGAAACTTTAACTAGCAGATATCTGCAAACATTCACCAATTACTTGTGAATGTGAGGCACAGGCCCATTCACAGTTTGACAAGAACAAAAGTATACAGACATAAAAGCTCTACATGAAACATGTAAAAAGTATTGACATTCCAGGCGCATATCTTCTGCCAGATAGAAGCTAAGACTCATGTGGTTTTTATGCCAATTCAATGTATTTAAGGTTTTCCATACATCATTTTGGTGTGCCGTATCTTCTCAACCAACACGAGGAATCAGAATTTTTAACCGAAGTTTACTTTGAACAGTAGCCAGTATGATGTGAGCATGCATCCATGTGAAGGACCAGGAAAGCGAGAAGAGCATAGGTGCCATCCAGCTTGTTACTGTCATTTGGCTTGGGATACAATGTAGAGAGTGACTCGGTGGTACTATGTGTGGCCTTGCACAGTGCACATTAGGCAGAGAGAGCTCAGTGAATTTACAATTCCTCCATATGGTTTGCCACTTTGATGTAGTATACGACCATATTCACTTCTAGTATTTATACTATGATCTCTGATGCATGTAGAATTTTAGAGACAACTAATTGCTAAATTTTATTCTTAAATGTGTACTTGCTAATGATATGTTTAGACCCCAAGACGTTAAAACTCAAGTATTAATCTCCTATTTGACTCCTATCATATCTCAAATTTCTATCATTAATTTTCTTAAACCTTGAAAGCATGAAGACTTTTGTTTGTCATTGTATTCCACTACTTGTGTACTTTTTTCGTTTCCTAACAAATACCAGTAACAGGTTATTCAACAAGAACCTTACATGATTCCCTTGTAGAACTTGCTAGAGAGTATGGTAACATCAGATGCATATATTCTCTCTTCCTATCTAGAGAGTACGCTTGTATAACTTCTTTAATCATAATTGGCAGAAACGTCCCCAAGCTAAGTCCCTAATAGAAGCAGAACCATGGCTATAAAAATCCAGAAATAATTTATCTTACCTTTTAGTCCTTAAAAGCTTTCCAGTAAGATACATCAATTCCCTTACAATGGGAGGTTTAACACTCGTCACAAAAGCAGCAGGAGAATACTGGTACAGTGTCGTAACAGTCTAAAATAACTGGTAAATAATGTGACATTACAGAGATAGCCATAACATTATCAGAACTCAATCAAAATGACATTGGGATCTGAGTTTTCCCAAAAGACCACCATGTTGCTTTGTCCTTTATTGAGAACAACAAAATTGAATTCTTGCTTTGGTTTGGCGGTCCATTTGTGAGGCGGATTCGCTCTAGATTGACTGATGTAGAATTCTGTTAATGAGCTCCTGACTCTATGGAGACTTCAGGTGGATGACCGTCTGACTAAGGCCCCGCGCAATTTGGAGGTTATTTGGCACGCCCCCTCCGGGTTGGCTTAAGGTCAACACGGATGGAGCAGTTTTGGAGGCCCGGGTCTTATTGGTTGTGATGGTGTCTTTCGTACATGCAGAGGCTTCGTCAAGAGCTATTTTGCTATTCTTTTTGGCATTTGCTTTGCTTTCGAGGCTGAGCTGGATGTTGATGTTCACGCGATTAAGTATGCCTAATTTTTAGTTGGAGGCGGCTGTGGTTGGAGAGCGACTCAACTTACTTGATGGCTCTACTTCATTCACGCTCCCGTCTGGTCTCTTGGAGGTGGCACCATGATTGGGAGAGGTGTTCGGGTTATCTTGCTCAGATAGACTTCGTCGTTACTCACATATGACAGGAGGGTAATCAGGTTGCAGATTACCGGCGTCTAGCACTCCTAATATTATCGCTCCTACTTGGTGGTGGATTGCTCCAGTTTTTTGTTTTTTTTTAATTTTTTATGATGTTTGTAGTAGGCATAGTTTTAGGTCTTGTTGATTTTCATTTGAATTGAACTTTTATGTACTACTTTTTATTGTTAGCATTTTGCCTTATTTTTCAAGAGGAGATGATAGTCCAAGAAAATCCAATTGAGTTGGAGAAGACGCTGACTTGAAGCAGAAGAAACAAATCAAGGTGAAGCAATTTTCTTTTCAGGCGATTACGAGTTTTCTTTTCAGGAGTATGAAATAGGATTCAATTCCTATTCAATGAAGATTTGTTTTTAAAGATTAAAAGATATAAAATCCTTCTAAATCAAGGAGATCAACTCCTAATAAGGTTGATCAAGATTCTTCAAGCATCCAATGGCCAAGATTATCTCATATTCCAAATAAGAGTTGTATTGTAAAATCTTATAAATAAAAATTGTAACCCAGCATTGTAAAATGGAGGAGAAGAGAAAAAAAAAGTTGTGGTGAACAATAATGTAATGCCCTAAAAAGCCAAGGCCCTAAAAAACGAAGAAAGAGAGGAGTAAGGTGAAGGTGCATAGAGATGAGATATACTCTTGTAATCTATAGATTCAAAGAGAAAGTGAATACTCTTGTGTCATCAAGAGGAATGTTAGACCTCTTTATATCAAGATTATTAATAAAACTCTCTCAAGTTCTCTCCCTGTAGACGTAGGCAAAATTTAGGTCGAATCACGTTAAATTGTGTGTTCTTATATCTTTTAATATTCATCTTGTGTGCTCGAGATAATCGATCTCATAGCGTGCTTGAGGTCATCGGTGGGGATCTCTGTATCTCTCAATTATTGGTATCATAGTAAGTATGGCATCCCAGGTTATGCACGCAACAATTGGTATCGGAGTATATCAATTCCGTCACAATATTTATTTGATAATAATATGTTGGAGATGGACTAGATGATGAGGGTACTAAGAAGGTGCCAGCTTAGCTAGGATGTCTCGGTACACCTACTGATTCATGTCACCTGACAACCTTATGGAAAAAACAACAAAATTGAAAAAGTAACTGAAATTTTCAACTTTTTACTTGTTTAAATAAGCAGAAAATTATGAGGTAAGAAAGAATGCAAGGCTATTATAGAGTAGGATCACACGTAAAGCTAAACTCCACCAATAAACACCACCTTTTTCTTGCTAACAAATTCTTGCAGAGCATCCCAGATTTATAGATGTACCGCATATGTAATTATGGATAACTTTCATTAAAACCACTTATATTTGAGCTCTTTGGTGATAGTAAAGCTTCAATACCCAAGTGCTGAATTTACTCAAAGTAACTCCATGGTGAATGTTAGCATATTTCTCGGGAATTTTTACAATTCTGAACACAAACAAACTAGATTCTCTTCCAGTTTTATTATGAAACAGTATTTCTTCAAACTTCTAATTCAATAATAAAGGTCAAAGAACTTGGACATAAAGATCTCATGAACTAACTACTGCCCAGACAAACTATAAACTATTTTTGCTGAATAAACCATGGAACAGTAGAAGTACAGAAACAAAATGATGTCTTAAACATAAAACAGAAAGCTTCATCAAGATAACAATTATGGAATTAAAAATTATGAAAATTCACCTTGTCCGCTGCCTTGTTGCCAAGACCAAACTTATTAGCAGGCTTTCCATCTGGAATCTTGTAATCTCTAAACCAGTCCCTAATTGCAGTAAGAGTGCCCTGAAAGTAACGACAAATATCCAAATTTAAGCAAAAAGGAGGAGAAAAGAAAGAAAGAGAGAAGAATAAGAATAAGAAGTAGAAGAAGAACAATAAGAAGAAGACAAGCACCCAAATCACAATTAATAACAACCAAAGCAGCATAAACTTCTGCTGCCAGCGGCACCCTGTTCCTTTTCCTGCTTTCTTTCCATTTTGTTTATTTTACAAAACCATAAAACTTATCAATTACAAATTAGAAATTAACCATTTATATAATTAGGACTAATTGCTGTGAAGGAAAACTCATTAGGAAGGTAGAATTTTTGAGGTAGAGAAGAGGAGAAACAGGAAAACAAGAATATGGTTGAGATGCAGATAAAGATTTAAATAAAAAGCAAGGCAGTTCTCAACATTCAATCAGTCAATTAACCGATGTCAATTTGTCACTCATCAAGTCTGATCATTCTTGTTACAGTAGCCATAATTATAAGTAAAACCAACTCAAACTCCTTATCATGAATCAAATTCTGGAACAAAATCAAGCTATTAACCAGCTAAAAGATGAACAAAAATCGTAGAGCTCACTTAACATCCTAATAATGATTACTAAATTAAATTATGTCCTAAATTATACTGTAAATAGTTGAAGGTGGATGTCATGTTTCTGTATTAGCATGTTGTTTACTATCTCTGATTTTAATAGAATCCAAAAGCAAGGAGATCAGGTTGACAGCATGACATTACTGGAAAATGCTTCTCAACATCATTCACATCATTTACGAGGGAAGCTCTAGGATCATCCAATGAAATTGCAACAATCTTCCAATCCAGCTCCCCTTCATCAATCATGGCTAGAGCTCCCAAAGGCTTGACCTTGAGAACATCACCAATCTTAGCCTGAACATCACCTATCTCAACAACATCAACTGAAGAAAAGAAAAAATAGCTAGAATAAGCATCAACCTATGTAACAACTGCTGCAACTCTAATTGAGTCTATAATATTGTAGAATAATTAAGCATGATTAGAATAAAAGATGACAAGATAGCTCCAAGGTACCTGGATCGTTGTCACCTAATGCTCCTTCAACTTCAGTGTTGGCAAAAGATGGGTCTTCCCATGTCTGTGGAAGCAACCCATAATTCCAATTTATGTTATACCTGAGAGACATCACAAGTGAAACAATAAACAAGTAGCTAATAAACAAAAAGAATTTTTTTAGATAAATAAACAGAATTAATGCAAAAGCTTCTAACAAGTTGGAACCATAATCACATTCAACTCCTAAAGAAATGCAAACAAAACTTGATGAGTAGGTAACAATAAATCATGGTGAAAGTAATAAAAATTAGGAAGTCCATTAAACTTTCTGATGGGAATCGAACGGTCCAGGTTTAGCAGAATTTAGGATTTTATTTAAATTTAAATTTTAGTATATTTGATTGAAATTTAGGAGTTATTTAAATTTAATTTGGGTAGATTTGAGTTTATCAATAATTACACGTGTGGTGTACGTATTGTAGACTACATATAGCCATGTAGTGAATTTTGAAAAAATGATGAATGGATAAAAAATTTATTTACATCTGGTGACGAGATCTCAATGACGAGATCGAGGAGCGGCGGTGACGGCGATGGAGAGGCGGCGACAATGCAAGGAGGAAGACGATCAAGATCTGAAATCGAGACCTGAGGTATAACATCTGAGAACAAAGACAATGGGTGGCGGGGTCAAAGACTTGGTGGCGGTGCTCGTAGACGAGGAGGGAGGCGGTGGAACCTGAAGACGAGGGTGGGAGAGGGTGGCAGATGAGTTTTTTTTTTTTGGTTTAAGGTTTCTGATGGGGAAGAGAGGAAGAGGGTGAGGATCGGTGGAGGGTTGGAAATTTTGGGATTTCGTGGGGAATTTTGGGGTATTGCTAAAGTAGTTTTTTTAATCTAGAACTAGGGTTTCAGATCTAGAACTAGGGTTTCAGATCTAGAACTAAAGTTTTAGGAGAGAAAGAGAAGAAAATTTTAAAGGGAATTGGGACCAAATCTTTAATACCAAATTGATGTAACACGGATAGACCGCAATCACCTTCAATCAATGGAACAGAAAATTAGAGTTTTGAGAAAGAATTAAAAAGGGGAACTAGGGTTTGAGAAAAAAGAGATAAAAATTTGATAAATTTGGGCTTCACATCCATTGCACCACGAGCTTCACACCCCTTACACTACGGGCTTCACTCCCTAATCTCAAGAACTCAAGGCTCAAGAAGTTTTAACTGAAAATTTTTATTCATTTATTGTCTAATAATAAAAGAAGTCTGGGGCCTATTTATAGACCTTACAAAAATTCAATTCTAAAAAATTACCGATGTGGTACTAAATGCCCACACAAAAAAAAACACAACTAGGCAAAATGAACTACAACTCAAAATGACTAAACTAAAAAAGGCAACCCATGTGTCCTCATCACTATGGTTCGGTGTATTTCCCCTATGGTAAGTGTGGTTGCGAATTATGGAGATATTGTTCATTTATATTGAGATGCTCTCACTCAAAAAAGGTTTGGAACATGATTGCTACTGAAAATGGATTTGGATGAAGCCATCATCGCTAATGTAGACATATAGATATAGATGATGGACTTTGGAGGCCAATCGAGATGTAGCCCATCATACAGATTTTATTAGGTATGCCCTTCTTGGGTCGAAGACGGTGTATTTGAGAGGCCATGATAGGTTATATTATGTTTGCATTCTAATATCACAATATTTCTTGAATTATTAAACTTGATTTGAGTCATCAATCAGCATGGTTTGTTCACGATCAGTAAAATTTTGTGAATTTTATGAATTGTTCACAATGTTGCAAGTATAGAAGTTTGCAAAGAGGGGCGACTAAAGGTAGATAAGCATGGCATTAGAATTTCCATACTGAATTTATTTCCTGTATTTTGGAGACAAACCTTTTCCGAGAACATGAAATTATTACTTGGCTAGGTTACACAAGGGAACTATTTTTGCAAAATTCATTGTACTCAAGTTTATAGCTCTTCAAAGACTTCTTGTTAATTAATAATTTGTGAATTAAAACTGAAAACTTTTAACGCTAGCCGGAAAAGTGTTATTGTAGCATAAAGCACTTGAATAGATTAAGATAGACAAGGAAATTCTTCCAGATGAGGTCATACAACCACCGGACCTACTTAAATTAGAACTTTGCAGCCCAGGTTTATTTTTTCTCAATTATCAATTTTCTTTTGCACTTTCTCAACCAAAAAGGAGTCAATTTTCTTTTGCACGAGGCAAAAGGATCTATGTAAATTCGATTAACTTTCAAAGCTTTTGTTATAATTATACATTTTTCACTTCTTCAATAATTAGGATAAGAGAAGCCCAAGCTACTCAATGAAGAGGGAACTAGCCAACTACTGCTTGTGAATTTGAATTTTGAGCTAAAAAGCTCAACTTACCTTTGACTTGGCAATCCAAACTAAAATTGTAGGTCACTTAATGGATATAGGATTTATTAAGTGCCACCAATACTTTGGTTGATCTAATCCAAAAGGAATTTGTTTTCCCTCCTATCTTTAACAAGTGACATAAAAAAAAAAAAGACCATTCAAATCTTTGCTTCCACCAGTATGTAAAAGTTTATTTTTCAACATCCATCTACAAAATCAGTGAGTGAAAATCACAACAAAAGTAAAAAACAATGTGCCAGATAAAGCATCTTGATTTAATTTTCCTCCATATTAATCAACCAAATTAACGAGCTAAAATTACAACAAGTTGAGATATTTATGCACGAATCAAGGAGAGCAGAGGGCTCACGGGTAGTATCTGAGCTTCCCCTTCTTAGTATCCTGCTTTATGGGAGTGTACGGCTCGTCCGTGGCCACCTCCATCTTGGCGCTCGTCTCCTTGGGGATCTCCACCACGAAATTGAACACCCCGTCTCCTAATTTCAACGGGATGTCGTGCCACGGCGAAATCTAACCAAAATTTCCCCAACTTCAGCAAACCAATTCATTCATTTACCCCAAAAAAAAAAAAAAAAAAATATTGAAAAAAAAAAAAAAAAAAAACCTTTTTCCCCGAAGAATCAAGGAAGAAGACTCTGTAATCAAGGGTTTCGGGCTGGCCTTCCTCCTGGACGCTGAGCTCGGGCTTCTGGAGCGCAGCGCAGGTGAAGATGTGACGCTTCGAGAAGGAAAGGGAACTTCGCTTCGGCGAGAAGGCGTGGAGATTGAGAAGGGCCTTGTGGCCGATCCTGTGGGCCCCGATGGAGAGCCTGACAGCGGATGTCGCCGCCGCCGCCGCCGCCGCCATCGGAGCAAGAGAGAGGGAGAGTGAGAGAGCGCGAGGGGGGTGGATTCACTTGGACGGAGTTGCGGCCACGAGAAAGTGGGGGATTTTGATTTGTAAGCGGATGGTACTGAATCTGGGCAGCGGATGTGGACTGGATTGGACTCTTTTAGTCTCAAGTTGGTCTCAGGCGGTTTTTAGCATATGTACCCTCGTAAATTTTAGAATTACAGTTTTTTTTTTTTACTTTTTCTTGATTAAATAGTTTTCTCGTTTTTTATCTCATTGCTTAAATGTATCACTTGGTTATACTCCCAAAATCTTTTCCTAATTTAAATTTTAGTATATTTTAATAAATATTTAGCCCATAAACATGTTGGATCATGATATACAATCATAAATCACTGCTTATTTTGATGATAAGAATATACTGTGTGTACTAACCTTCTTATGCAGTAATCAAAGTTATCAATTGCTTATCAAGCTATATACTGACATCACAAGGGTTCTACCACTTCCATATAAAGATACAAGATGAAAGATATCATTTGAAGACATTGAAGACATGTATTGTTTATAATATTGTAATAATGTCTTTTTCTTTTTAGTGATATTGTAAAAGTCTTGAATACACACACAAACACGTTCAGATAGACACACAGAAATTTCTACTAGATATTCATATCATACTAGATGACCCTCATATCAAGAAAAATCAAGTATAGTTAGTTGTGCACTCATATGCACTAATTTAGTCGACTTATTAATTTGTTCCAGTTGACTTATGCCTCCCACAAAGACTAAACCAACTTTTGATTCATTATCCAGTCTTCCTATAATTAGTTTCGGTCGACTATTATACTTCAACAGAGTCTAGGTTATTTTAGACTGAGTGATCCAGTCGACTTATAGTTCACATATTCATTTCCCGTTCGACCTACTTTATATCTAGTCGATTTATTAGTCTGAACAAATACCTTCCAGTCGACTAATCTGACAGTTTACAACTATTGTTGTTCTGATCATTTGATACATATTCTCTCTATTTTAACAGTTATAATTTTGATTTTTGAAATGTCCTAAAACTGATTTCAGTTACCAAATAAATACCCTATAAATAGAGAGGTACTTTTGGACTTTCAAAAATATATAATCCATTCAAAGTTCTTTACTTCAAAAATTCTAAATTTCTGTTGAGAAAATTAAATTCTCTCATTCTGTCTAAATGCACTTCCAAATGACTTGTTGGGCAGAAGTAGAAGAGAACTTTATAAGCCACTGCAAAGAACCACTTGTACTCCACATTCAAGGTTTATAGATTGAAAATTGTAAACGGTGAAATGTAAATGTCTTCTCAGTTTAGAAAAGAGGTATGCACGATAGGAAAAGAGATTGTCAGTTAATGTATATGATTGATTTTGTAAGTTCTCGAGATCAAAGTTAAGAGAAATCTCAAGGGGTTGGCTTAGGAACTGGATGTAGGTCTGGAAGACCGAAGCATGATAAATTTTTTGTGTTTGCAATTATCTTCTTGATTTTATTTCTGTGATTGATATTTACTTTTCAAGTTACTAATCTTTCTTGATAAGTTTATTATAAATACTATTCAATTCTCTTTTAGTATTATAGTACCATATACAGGATCTAACAAAACCTTCCTGCTTTCTAGGATTACTTGTTCGATCTTTTCTTTTGCATATTTTTTGGTTATATTTTTGTTGGTTAAATATTTCCATTTTCCCGCCATGTATGTAAGATATATTACTCGATTCTCCCATATTTTTTCCCTTACTTATTTTAACATTTCTTGATTAAGTTTCATTGTCCTTTTCTCCATATTTTTTTCCAGGTAGTAAAGATTAGTACCAAAAGGCCCCCTACGTTCCATTAATAAGTGTATAATGAAACATGAAGAGAAACATACATAACTAGTTTCATCCCTGAACATAATGATTTCCCGCTGGCGACGATGCAAACCTTATCAGCTTATTCCAATGAAGCCTTTCCGGGGCCGCCTCCGACTGGCTTACCAACCTCCCGGCAATGTAAATGACTGCAGCCACCATTAAAACCCAACCCACTCTCCAACTTCTAGAAACATGTGTCTTCCTCCAAGATATCCAAAGATTGAGTTGTTGGTAGTAGCCTGGGGGAAGAGAGGCCCATGTCCGTCCTACAAGCTACAACGCTTCCAAAACTGTAAGCTGAAAAGGGCGATTAAGCAAAAAGATAGTTTTACCGACTCAACATCCCAGTGGTAATTGGGTCCCTGCCATTTTCTCTTCATGAGATATCCCAAATAAGTATGGCATTGTAAAAAACCAACCATAAGAAGGCCCAGACTTTCAAAGGAGCCCTTATTTGCTAAATAGTACTACTCTCTCTAGGAATAGTAGAGTATTTTTTGACCAAAATTATGCCCCAAATTAGTAGTCCATTTTGAAACAAATGCTACTTTTATAACTATCAATACTACTTTTATCATTCTCAATATATTTACCACTTCCAATGCAGTTTTTATCATTCTCAGCGCTGCTTTTATCATTTCCGATGTTATTTTTGCCATTCGAATTCAACTCCTCACAAACTCTTAATTCTCATGTCCGGTCAAAAAATGACAAGTAAAACAGGATGGAGATAGTATAAAAAGTTGGGCTACGTTGTCGTTTAATCATTGATAGGAGTTCTTCAATGTGAAGACTCCGTTTGCACTCCAATACCATCTCGAAAAGTCTCGTGGCCCATTGAGTGTGATAGACGAACAACATACCAAGTCATTTAAATCTTTTAATAGTTCTCAACATGCTTCCCAACAATCAGAAATATCTTGAAATCCCTCCCCCCCAGAACAATTATTCACAACCATCCAATGGTCTTATTGTTTTCATCTGTTGAATCTGAAGATCAAGAAATCGATTTCATAGTTTGCACAATCTCATTGATCTTAATTTTCACATAGGAGCATCATCAAGTAATTTTACAGTTTTAAGTTCTATAGTGGCATCACTAGAACCAATAGCATCAAAATCAACTCATTTATTTTTTGGCTACAATTGTTTGATGCCAAGATTAATTCTCCGCACTATAAAGCTTGTTTCCATCAACAACACTAATAACAGTGAAATAAGACATCTTTGTGTAAATTGTTCAGATGACCATCAAACTGAAATGGCATCTGCTACCTTTTGATTCTGAAACTAAGAAATCAAGCAAACATAGCCAATTCTAACCGACATTGAGAATTTCTGAAAAACAGACAAAAGTGATCAGAAAATATGATCATTAAACCATGATAACATAATTAAACAAGTTCAGTTGCCCCTTACAGTTCACATTCCAATTCCAAATCCATACGAAAATGAAGAAAAACCATCACCATCGAGATAACCAAGGCATTGCTCAAGCAGAAGAGCTTGGAGATTTGGCAGGGGCTGGCTTTCCATAGAAAACATCAGTCAGGGCCGTCTTTGAACCCAGTGAAGCCTTCAGCAGAGCGATTCCCTGAAACACACATCCAAATGAATGCACATATAAACTGATCACAAATGAAATCTACGTATGTACCTCTTTCATGCTAACATAGACCTCCTTCTCCTCTAACTCAACAGCATCCTTCTTCACTCCATACTTGTTGATCAAACTAATGCTCGAGATCGCAGACATTGGCGTCACTTCCAGGTCATCAGTCACCATATAAGTCACCACTCCTTTAACATACCCCACGCTTTCTCCTTCAGCTGACGCTGCAGCAACAGAAAAAGTCGGCACAACAAACGACATCTCGTTGGTCATCCCAGACCTGCAAGTAGGACATATTGTGTTCCTGGCCGTTGTGACGGTGGCACTGCACCTGCCACATCGATAGTAGGTGACCTCAGCTTGAGACCCAGCGGCCGCGCTGCCCAGCAAAAGGGGGCTCACTCCGTCAGTAGACGCGATCTTGGGGTGAAGGAGAGTCTCCTTGCTCCTGTTTGGAAGCACGTAGGTCTCGTTCAGCTTTTCGACGCTCTGGTACAATTTGGCAATGCAGCCGGTCATTGAGCGTGGCGAGAGCAGGTTGATGACGGAACCGACAGGTAAGGCTAACAGACTAAACATGAAATCGACAAAGTCTTTTTCAGCCTCGGCGAGGAGCACTTTCTTTTGGCGGGCATCGACAAGGAGTTTCAGGCTGATTTTGGATTCCTTGCCGCCTGCCATTTTAACAGAGTTGTTAGAAATTGTTTCTGCTGACTCCAAATGGTGGAGATCAAGCCACTTATATAGCAATCTGGGGCGAAATTAAAGAACACTGAGAGTCACAACTGAAGTCTAAGCAAACTGGGTCTGTTCAAATTCCTATGTAATTGATCAGTTCCTCATGAGCAGATCATGGGGGAAAAGATAGCAATAACAACACCTTTCCCATTTTACATAATAAAGCCAAGGATTCAATTTGAAAGGTCAGACGGCATCGTGCATATGAAACGGCTGTCTCTTGGGAGAGGAAGTGCCTCATGGAAAACCCAACCATCACTCTTTACCTTAAAACAACATATAAACGAGTGTAAATCTAAAGAATCAACCCTCACAATTCTGTTCAACACTCTGAACGGGAACACTCCCCGAGGCGTCGCCAGCCCACCCCTCGCCATCAGTTCCCGAGAAGCACTCAGGGAAGGAGGCACGCACGATGAACGAGGCGCCAGCCCAGACATCGTCGTCAACTCCCGAGGGGCAAGGTGTGGGCCTTCTGGAGGGGGCACAAATCAAAGACCTAAAGACCCCCCAACACCTCGCGGCCCCCGGCTCTTCCATTGGTTGGAAGAGTCGGACTTCAGGTTATAGGATGGTGTTTGTGAGCCAATTGTGATCAAGTATACATCACTGATTTCCTTCTGTTTAGAAGTTGTAGAGGTTGCGGTCTTAAGTGAGCTAGTGAGCTCCGTGTTGGTGTTGCACACCGCGAGAGAGGACTTGTGAGTCTATTGAAAGTGAGAACTTGTAACGGTTGACGATCTACTGAGATCGGTCATAGAGAAAATCTTTTATAATGTTTAAGGCGGGGACGTAGAGCAGTGACTCGAATTTCGAAACAAATCATCGTGTTTGTGATTGCTTACTCTTTCTCTCTTCACTCTATACTCTCTTTAATTACTTGCACTCTTATATTGTTTACTTATGTAACGCCCCGATCCCGGCGGATACGGAGACGTCACTGCAACGTATATACGTAGGTCAGAACTACCCTCCCGTATATACGCTAAGCATCAGTACAGACAAGAATCAGAGTACGGAAGTAAGTGGTGCATTATACATTTCAACACATGCATACAATCACAGAGTTATCACTAGAAGTGATCCAATATTACATGAATATCACATCACTAATATGCGCAAATGCGAGAATACAAGGAAATATACAAGTATGAACAGTATGAAAGGCACTCACGAGTTTAAAAGAAAAACTCGAGAGACTCACAAGGGGGCCTGGAAGGATGGAGCTCTGGATGATCGGCTAGGGAATCCACGCTACCGCTGCGCTACTCTGATCCACAATGGGGAGAATCTACACGCTCCAAGCTCCAGGACCTGGACATGAGGATCCAGGGGAGTCAGTGAAACTCCCCAGGCGAGTATGATACAATGCCAGGTGGCGAGCCAGGATGAGTACGAGTGTCAAGTACAGAAGACAGGGGGGTTAGAACACAAATGAAGTATATATGAACGGGTATGACATAAACATCGTAAAACAGGAAATCCAGAGTAAAACTGATATAAGCAAGATTGATTGTATACGCTTAGGTCACGGTCCCATGAGACTAGTACATCGAAGGAATAATCCAAATAAGAAAACCCTCATCTATATACTTTTATCTCATGCCACCGAATATCCAAGCGTATAGAATCAGAGTTGCAAATCATATAACAGTCAAACGGGAATACATATCGGAAATCATAACATGCATAGCAAGTGTAACAAGAATCAATAGCTGGAATCTATTATTATTATTATTACTTGTCTTACTTTGATATCTAGCTATGTGAACTAGCGTCCTAACGCACATAGATCCATATCCGAGTAAAGCAAGGTTGTTATTGGAAATAGATGGAGAACTGATAGAGCTTCTTATAGTAGTTTCCATACACCTGGAACCAGTTTGGAGGCCCAAAGTCCCCCTAACACTAATCTCCTGTGGGCCCTAAGTCCCACTAACACTACCGCCAATATTTCATTCCCATACTATAAGCAAGGTATCATTCCGGCATCCATCACTTCCTCCCATTCCCCGTGCAAGTTATCCTTTTTATGGTTTATTAACATAATTACCAGATTTCGGGAATGAGCAGGATCATAACTGGAATACATAACAAGAATCATAACTGGAATCATAACAGGAGATCAGATACTACATTCCCGTTATCGTGATAATTATATCAAAATCAGGTGCATCATGCTTGGTGTCAAGAGATAGCATGATAATGTGATGATATTTAACAAGCAACCAAACCTAACAAGAGATGGATAATAGTCTGGGTAAGTCATAATATAACAAAGGTCTTACCAAGTGGTAGCATGCCAGGTGGTCAGGTGATAACACAGTTGTCAAAGTGATATACATGTGTTAAATAGAAGCATGCAACTGACAGGTCTGGAGTAATAGCATGGCAAGTAATAACATAGCAGAAACCTAGAAGTCAACGACCACGAAGGGTCGGCCACGCATAATATGAAAGCAGTAAAAGATATATAGACATGGAATCAAATACATGAAAATAGGAAGCGAAATACTTATCGTCCCGACGAAACGGGAAACTCAAATAGAGATGAGAGAAAAGCGAGACTACTCGCCTAAATCATCCACATGCCGAAAGAATCCGTAATCCATGGAACTTGGGACGCGCCATAACCTGTGATATAAATATGTAGAGAGAAGAGGGGAGAGAAGGAGAGAAGGTAAGATGATGTTTGCCAAGTGACAAGTCAAGTGATACTAAGATATGATATAAGTCTAGAGGGTAAGGTTCATATTCAAGAAAGAAATCAACTAAGACAAACAGCCAAAGTTAGTCGACTAGGGTGGAAGAGTAGTCGACTAATAGAGGGGTTAGTCGACTAACAGTCTGGTATAGTCGACTAAAACTGGGTTCCAGAGAGTTGGGTTCTGGTTTCAGGAAAAGTTAGTCGACTAGGGTGGAAAGAGTAGTCGACTAATAGACATCTCAAGTCGACTAACAGTCATGTCAAGTCGACTAATACTGAGTAACAGAGAGTTGGGTTTCTGATTCAGGAAAGGTTAGTCGACTAGGGTCAAGGGTGTAGTCGACTAAGGGTCTCTAGTCGACTGGTAATTTGGTCTAGTCGACTAAAACTGTGTTTCCAGAAAGGTTACGTTTCAACTAAGGGTTTCTAGTCGACTAATCTATAGGTCTAGTCGACTAATCGACTGGAAACAGCAAACAGAACAGATTTCTATGGTTGTGTGTTTGATAATCAAATGGCATGATTTGAAGACCTAAGTATACATGATATGAAAATACAAGTATCCTAAGAATTAATCAAGTCTAGGTAAGTAAAATTACTCACCAAAAGGAGGGGTTGATGATGGAGTGATGATGGTATTGATGAAAGTTGATGATGAAGAAAAAGATGAGGTCTTGTTGGAGTTGATGACCTTGTGGTGGCTTCCATGGAGATGAAGGAGGAAGAAGATGACCTTGGTGGTGTTTCCCATGGAGATGAAGGAGGAGGAAGATGAAGGGAAGAGGTTGGAGTAGTTGTGGTGGTGGAGATGAAGGAGATGGAGGTGGCTAGGGTTTTGGTTCTTGGTGAAGAGAAAATGAAAAAGGAAATGAAATGTAAAGGAAAAGTATTTATAGGTTTTGAATTTTATGAAGGAGGTGCAAATAATTAAAAGAGAGGGGGTTTTTTGCAAAGTGGAGGAGGGGATGAGTGTCCCTCTTTTGGCCACTTGGCCGGCCATGGGAGAGAGAGAAAAAGAGGGCATTGATGAGGGAGTTGGTGGAAGTGTGTGGAAGTGAGTGGAAGTTGTAAAAGATTGGAATTTTGGAAAATTGGAAAAGGCTTTGGCTTGTGGAGGAAGGAAAGAAATAAAGGAAAAGGAAAAAGGAAAAGAAATTAAAAAAGAGAAGATATTTTCTTGGAAGAGAAAATGAAAATAATGAAAGTGGCGGATTCCCGGGATTCGGTTGCGGATGCGGAAATCTTTCGGGAAAACACCGGAATCGTCCGAAATTCAAGTGTCTCGGAACGACCCGAAATAATTATCAAAAATCAAGAATATAATACTAAGTATCATAGTGAAATCCGTTTTAAGAAATACTTTATAGTTTTAAAGCTAAAAATCCCGGAATCAGTTACCTACCGACTCCGATGGAATTTTCATAAATTCATAAAATCCTCAGAAAAAGAATGTAGATAGAAAATATGATTCTAAGGAATAATGCCTAAAGGACCTTCTAGAAATTCCTAGCTGATTGTGAAATAAAAATTCGGGAATCGATCAACGGAACTGGCCGACACCGGTTTTGAAGACTTTTAATTAAATTCAGGAAATTTCCAGAAAATCATATAAAATATATAATATTGGAAAATGATATTTGAAACAGAAATCGGTCAAATCAGAATACCGGAAAGACCAAATCGAGTAATACACTAGGATCGGGTCTTCGGTTCAGACTAGGGCTGACTCCGAGTCCACGAATCCAAATCCAAGATAAAACAACCATATAAGGAATTCGTAATACAGAATAAATACAGGAAGTAAATCAAAAATACGATCGAAAGTCTGAATACGCAACTAAGTACGTATTCCGGGAGCGGGGTGTTACAATCCATCCACCTTACAAAAAATTGCGTCCTCGCAATTTCGATAAGGGGTAAATTGAACACAAAGGGGACATGGGTGGAATTTATACCAATTAAGATATGAAGCACTATAGGTAGGGCTCTCAAGTCGACTGAACATTAATCATCCTCCGCACTTCCGGCTGTATAAATCTTAGAATAATGCTGAATAATACTGCTGATGTCGTGGCTGTGCAATAAATGAGCCAGAATACTGAAGATAAAGAAAACCCTGATAGTCCTGAGCATAATAAAGAAGGCCGATAATTAAGAATCCCGAATACCAGGCATCAATCACTCCGAACGATATAGTAGAGAATGTAGAATATCCGTAGAGAATCCCAACTGCTGACTTCTGAAAGATAGCCAGATCAGAATCGATCTGGAGAATACCAAGCTTCATAGAATTCACCGAAGAGATCACATAATAGCTTCATGCAGAACCAGCCACTACCTTCCTAGTCTATCATATCTTAAGTTGGCATAAAGGCTTCATAAAACCAAAACAGGGAAAGGATAGGAGGAATTAGGAATCAAAGGAAGGATGGCCAAGAAATAGATAACTCTGCACTTGTAGTTGGAATGTATAACCAAGACTCAAGTATTCCAGTTGCAAATTTCTTTACCATTAATTTGCCCTCTGGACGTACTGAGGAAGTTAGAGCCTAGGCTCTGATACCATCCTGTAACGCCCCGATCCCGGCGGATACGGAGACGTCACTGCAACGTATATACGTAGGTCAGAACTACCCTCCCGTATATACGCTAAGCATCAGTACAGACAAGAATCAGAGTACGGAAGTAAGTGGTGCATTATACATTTCAACACATGCATACAATCACAGAGTTATCACTAGAAGTGATCCAATATTACATGAATATCACATCACTAATATGCGCAAATGCGAGAATACAAGGAAATATACAAGTATGAACAGTATGAAAGGCACTCACGAGTTTAAAAGAAAAACTCGAGAGACTCACAAGGGGGCCTGGAAGGATGGAGCTCTGGATGATCGGCTAGGGAATCCACGCTACCGCTGCGCTACTCTGATCCACAATGGGGAGAATCTACACGCTCCAAGCTCCAGGACCTGGACATGAGGATCCAGGGGAGTCAGTGAAACTCCCCAGGCGAGTATGATACAATGCCAGGTGGCGAGCCAGGATGAGTACGAGTGTCAAGTACAGAAGACAGGGGGGTTAGAACACAAATGAAGTATATATGAACGGGTATGACATAAACATCGTAAAACAGGAAATCCAGAGTAAAACTGATATAAGCAAGATTGATTGTATACGCTTAGGTCACGGTCCCATGAGACTAGTACATCGAAGGAATAATCCAAATAAGGAAACCCTCATCTATATACTTTTATCTCATGCCACCGAATATCCAAGCGTATAGAATCAGAGTTGCAAATCATATAACAGTCAAACGGGAATACATATCGGAAATCATAACATGCATAGCAAGTGTAACAAGAATCAATAGCTGGAATCTATTATTATTATTATTACTTGTCTTACTTTGATATCTAGCTATGTGAACTAGCGTCGTAACGCACATAGATCCATATCCGAGTAAAGCAAGGTGTTATTGGAAATAGATGGAGAACTGATAGAGCTTCTTATAGTAGTTTCCATACACCTGGAACCAGTTTGGAGGCCCAAAGTCCCCCTAACACTAATCTCCTGTGGGCCCTAAGTCCCACTAACACTACCGCCAATATTTCATTCCCATACTATAAGCAAGGTATCATTCCGGCATCCATCACTTCCTCCCATTCCCCGTGCAAGTTATCCTTTTTATGGTTTATTAACATAATTACCAGATTTCGGGAATGAGCAGGATCATAACTGGAATACATAACAAGAATCATAACTGGAATCATAACAGGAGATCAGATACTACATTCCCGTTATCGTGATAATTATATCAAAATCAGGTGCATCATGCTTGGTGTCAAGAGATAGCATGATAATGTGATGATATTTAACAAGCAACCAAACCTAACAAGAGATGGATAATAGTCTGGGTAAGTCATAATATAACAAAGGTCTTACCAAGTGGTAGCATGCCAGGTGGTCAGGTGATAACACAGTTGTCAAAGTGATATACATGTGTTAAATAGAAGCATGCAACTGACAGGTCTGGAGTAATAGCATGGCAAGTAATAACATAGCAGAAACCTAGAAGTCAACGACCACGAAGGGTCGGCCACGCATAATATGAAAGCAGTAAAAGATATATAGACATGGAATCAAATACATGAAAATAGGAAGCGAAATACTTATCGTCCCGACGAAACGGGAAACTCAAATAGAGATGAGAGAAAAGCGAGACTACTCGCCTAAATCATCCACATGCCGAAAGAATCCGTAATCCATGGAACTTGGGACGCGCCATAACCTGTGATATAAATATGTAGAGAGAAGAGGGGAGAGAAGGAGAGAAGGTAAGATGATGTTTGCCAAGTGACAAGTCAAGTGATACTAAGATATGATATAAGTCTAGAGGGTAAGGTTCATATTCAAGAAAGAAATCAACTAAGACAAACAGCCAAAGTTAGTCGACTAGGGTGGAAGAGTAGTCGACTAATAGAGGGGTTAGTCGACTAACAGTCTGGTATAGTCGACTAAAACTGGGTTCCAGAGAGTTGGGTTCTGGTTTCAGGAAAAGTTAGTCGACTAGGGTGGAAAGAGTAGTCGACTAATAGACATCTCAAGTCGACTAACAGTCATGTCAAGTCGACTAATACTGAGTAACAGAGAGTTGGGTTTCTGATTCAGGAAAGGTTAGTCGACTAGGGTCAAGGGTGTAGTCGACTAAGGGTCTCTAGTCGACTGGTAATTTGGTCTAGTCGACTAAAACTGTGTTTCCAGAAAGGTTACGTTTCAACTAAGGGTTTCTAGTCGACTAATCTATAGGTCTAGTCGACTAATCGACTGGAAACAGCAAACAGAACAGATTTCTATGGTTGTGTGTTTGATAATCAAATGGCATGATTTGAAGACCTAAGTATACATGATATGAAAATACAAGTATCCTAAGAATTAATCAAGTCTAGGTAAGTAAAATTACTCACCAAAAGGAGGGGTTGATGATGGAGTGATGATGGTATTGATGAAAGTTGATGATGAAGAAAAAGATGAGGTCTTGTTGGTTGATGACCTTGTGGTGGCTTCCATGGAGATGAAGGAGGAAGAAGATGACCTTGGTGGTGTTTCCCATGGAGATGAAGGAGGAGGAAGATGAAGGGAGAGGTTGGAGTAGTTGTGGTGGTGGAGATGAAGGAGATGGAGGTGGCTAGGGTTTTGGTTCTTGGTGAAGAGAAAATGAAAAAGGAAATGAAATGTAAAGGAAAAGTATTTATAGGTTTTGAATTTTATGAAGGAGGTGCAAATAATTAAAAGAGAGGGGGGTTTTTGCAAAGTGGAGGAGGGGATGAGTGTCCCTCTTTGGCCACTTGGCCGGCCATGGGAGAGAGAGAAAAAGAGGGCATTGATGAGGGAGTTGGTGGAAGTGTGTGGAAGTGAGTGGAAGTTGTAAAAGATTGGAATTTTGGAAAATTGGAAAAGGCTTTGGCTTGTGGAGGAAGGAAAGAAATAAAGGAAAAGGAAAAAGAAAAGAAATTAAAAAAGAGAAGATATTTTCTTGGAAGAGAAAATGAAAATAATGAAAGTGGCGGATTCCCGGGATTCGGTTGCGGATGCGGAAATCTTTCGGGAAAACACCGGAATCGTCCGAAATTCAAGTGTCTCGGAACGACCCGAAATAATTATCAAAAATCAAGAATATAATACTAAGTATCATAGTGAAATCCGTTTTAAGAAATACTTTATAGTTTTAAAGCTAAAAATCCCGGAATCAGTTACCTACCGACTCCGATGGAATTTTCATAAATTCATAAAATCCTCAGAAAAAGAATGTAGATAGAAAATATGATTCTAAGGAATAATGCCTAAAGGACCTTCTAGAAATTCCTAGCTGATTGTGAAATAAAAATTCGGGAATCGGTCAACGGAACTGGCCGACACCGGTTTTGAAGACTTTTAATTAAATTCAGGAAATTTCCAGAAAATCATATAAAATATATAATATTGGAAAATGATATTTGAAACAGAAATCGGTCAAATCAGAATACCGGAAAGACCAAATCGAGTAATACACTAGGATCGGGTCTTCGGTTCAGACTAGGGCTGACTCCGAGTCCACGAATCCAAATCCAAGATAAAACAACCATATAAGGAATTCGTAATACAGAATAAATACAGGAAGTAAATCGAAAAATACGATCGAAAGTCTGAATACGCAACTAAGTACGTATTCCGGGAGCGGGGTGTTACAATCCATCCACCTTACAAAAAATTGCGTCCTCGCAATTTCGATAAGGGGTAAATTGAACACAAAGGGGACATGGGTGAAATTTATACCAATTAAGATATGAAGCACTATAGGTAGGGCTCTCAAGTCGACTGAACATTAATCATCCTCCGCACTTCCGGCTGTATAAATCTTAGAATAATGCTGAATAATACTGCTGATGTCGTGGCTGTGCAATAAATGAGCCAGAATACTGAAGATAAAGAAAACCCTGATAGTCCTGAGCATAATAAAGAAGGCCGATAATTAAGAATCCCGAATACCAGGCATCAATCACTCCGAACGATATAGTAGAGAATGTAGAATATCCGTAGAGAATCCCAACTGCTGACTTCTGAAAGATAGCCAGATCAGAATCGATCTGGAGAATACCAAGCTTCATAGAATTCACCGAAGAGATCACATAATAGCTTCATGCAGAACCAGCCACTACCTTCCTAGTCTATCATATCTTAAGTTGGCATAAAGGCTTCATAAAACCAAAACAGGGAAAGGATAGGAGGAATTAGGAATCAAAGGAAGGATGGCCAAGAAATAGATAACTCTGCACTTGTAGTTGGAATGTATAACCAAGACTCAAGTATTCCAGTTGCAAATTTCTTTACCATTAATTTGCCCTCTGGACGTACTGAGGAAGTTAGAGCCTAGGCTCTGATACCATCCTGTAACGCCCCGATCCCGGCGGATACGGAGACGTCACTGCAACGTATATACGTAGGTCAGAACTACCCTCCCGTATATACGCTAAGCATCAGTACAGACAAGAATCAGAGTACGGAAGTAAGTGGTGCATTATACATTTCAACACATGCATACAATCACAGAGTTATCACTAGAAGTGATCCAATATTACATGAATATCACATCACTAATATGCGCAAATGCGAGAATACAAGGAAATATACAAGTATGAACAGTATGAAAGGCACTCACGAGTTTAAAAGAAAACTCGAGAGACTCACAAGGGGGCCTGGAAGGATGGAGCTCTGGATGATCGGCTAGGGAATCCACGCTACCGCTGCGCTACTCTGATCCACAATGGGGAGAATCTACACGCTCCAAGCTCCAGGACCTGGACATGAGGATCCAGGGGAGTCAGTGAAACTCCCCAGGCGAGTATGATACAATGCCAGGTGGCGAGCCAGGATGAGTACGAGTGTCAAGTACAGAAGACAGGGGGGTTAGAACACAAATGAAGTATATATGAACGGGTATGACATAAACATCGTAAAACAGGAAATCCAGAGTAAAACTGATATAAGCAAGATTGATTGTATACGCTTAGGTCACGGTCCCATGAGACTAGTACATCGAAGGAATAATCCAAATAAGGAAACCCTCATCTATATACTTTTATCTCATGCCACCGAATATCCAAGCGTATAGAATCAGAGTTGCAAATCATATAACAGTCAAACGGAATACATATCGGAAATCATAACATGCATAGCAAGTGTAATAAGAATCAACAGCTGGAATCTATTATTATTATTATTACTTGTCTTACTTTGATATCTAGCTATGTGAACTAGCGTCCTAACGCACATAGATCCATATCCGAGTAAAGCAAGGTTGTTATTGGAAATAGATGGAGAACTGATAGAGCTTCTTATAGTAGTTTCCATACACCTGGAACCAGTTTGGAGGCCCAAAGTCCCCCTAACACTAATCTCCTGTGGGCCCTAAGTCCCACTAACACTACCGCCAATATTTCATTCCCATACTATAAGCAAGGTATCATTCCGGCATCCATCACTTCCTCCCATTCCCCGTGCAAGTTATCCTTTTTATGGTTTATTAACATAATTACCAGATTTCGGGAATGAGCAGGATCATAACTGGAATACATAATAAGAATCATAACTGGAATCATAACAGGAGATCAGATACTACATTCCCGTTATCGTGATAATTATATCAAAATCAGGTGCATCATGCTTGGTGTCAAGAGATAGCATGATAAGGTGATGATATTTAACAAGCAACCAAACCTAACAAGAGATGGATAATAGTCTGGGTAAGTCATAATATAACAAAGGTCTTACCAAGTGGTAGCATGCCAGGTGGTCAGGTGATAACACAGTTGTCAAAGTGATATACATGTGTTAAATAGAAGCATGCAACTGACAGGTCTGGAGTAATAGCATGGCAAGTAATAACATAGCAGAAACCTAGAAGTCAACGACCACGAAGGGTCGGCCACGCATAATATGAAAGCAGTAAAAGATATATAGACATGGAATCAAATACATGAAAATAGGAAGCGAAATACTTATCGTCCCGACGAAACGGGAAACTCAAATAGAGATGAGAGAAAAGCGAGACTACTCGCCTAAATCATCCACATGCCGAAAGAATCCGTAATCCATGGAACTTGGGACGCGCCATAACCTGTGATATAAATATGTAGAGAGAAGAGGGAGAGAAGGAGAGAAGGTAAGATGATGTTTGCCAAGTGACAAGTCAAGTGATACTAAGATATGATATAAGTCTAGAGGGTAAGGTTCATATTCAAGAAAGAAATTAACTAAGACAAACAGCCAAAGTTAGTCGACTAGGGTGGAAGAGTAGTCGACTAATAGAGGGTTTAGTCGACTAACAGTCTGGTATAGTCGACTAAAACTGGGTTCCAGAGAGTTGGGTTCTGGTTTCAGGAAAAGTTAGTCGACTAGGGTGGAAAGAGTAGTCGACTAATAGACATCTCAAGTCGACTAACAGTCATGTCAAGTCGACTAATACTGAGTAACAGAGAGTTGGGTTTCTGATTCAGGAAAGGTTAGTCGACTAGGGTCAAGGGTGTAGTCGACTAAGGGTCTCTAGTCGACTGGTAATTTGGTCTAGTCGACTAAAACTGTGTTTCCAGAAAGGTTACGTTTCAACTAAGGGTTTCTAGTCGACTAATCTATAGGTCTAGTCGACTAATCGACTGGAAACAGCAAACAGAACAGATTTCTATGGTTGTGTGTTTGATAATCAAATGGCATGATTTGAAGACCTAAGTATACATGATATGAAAATACAAGTATCCTAAGAATTAATCAAGTCTAGGTAAGTAAAATTACTCACCAAAAGGAGGGGTTGATGATGGAGTGATGATGGTATTGATGGAAGTTGATGATGAAGAAAAAGATGAGGTCTTGTTGGAGTTGATGACCTTGTGGTGACTTCCATGGAGATGAAGGAGGAAGAAGATGACCTTGGTGGTGTTTCCCATGGAGATGAAGGAGGAGGAAGATGAAGGGAAGAGGTTGGAGTAGTTGTGGTGGTGGAGATGAAGGAGATGGAGGTGGCTAGGGTTTTTGGTTCTTGGTGAAGAGAAAATGAAAAAGGAAATGAAATGTAAGGAAAAGTATTTATAGGTTTTGTTTTATGAAGGATGTGCAAATAATTAAAAGAGAGGGGGGTTTTTGCAAAGTGGAGGAGGGGATGAGTGTCCCTCTTTTGGCCACTTGGCCGGCCATGGGAGAGAGAGAAAAAGAGGGCATTGATGAGGGAGTTGGTGGAAGTGTGTGGAAGTGAGTGGAAGTTGTAAAAGATTGGAATTTTGGAAAATTGGAAAAGGCTTTGGCTTGTGGAGGAAGGAAAGAAATAAAGAAAAGGAAAAAGAAAAGAAATTAAAAAAGAGAAGATATTTTCTTGGAAGAGAAAATGAAAATAATGAAAGTGGCGGATTCCCGGGATTCGGTTGCGGATGCGGAAATCTTTCGGGAAAACACCGGAATCGTCCGAAATTCAAGTGTCTCGGAACGACCCGAAATAATTATCAAAAATCAAGAATATAATACTAAGTATCATAGTGAAATCCGTTTTAAGAAATACTTTATAGTTTTAAAGCTAAAAATCTCGGAATCAGTTACCTACCGACTCCGATGAATTTTCATAAATTCATAAAATCCTCAGAAAAAGAATGTAGATAGAAAATATGATTCTAAGGAATAATGCCTAAAGGACCTTCTAGAAATTCCTAGCTGATTGTGAAATAAAAATCCGGGAATCGGTCAACGGAACTGGCCGACACCGGTTTTGAAGACTTTTAATTAAATTCAGGAAATTTCCAGAAAATCATATAAAATATATAATATGGAAAATGATATTGAAACAGAAATCGGTCAAATCAGAATACCAGAAAGACCAAATCGAGTAATACACTAGGATCGGGTCTTCGGTTCAGACTAGGGCTGACTCCGAGTCCACGAATCCAAATCCAAGATAAAACAACCATATAAGGAATTCGTAATACAGAATAAATACAGGAAGTAAATCGAAAAATACGATCGAAAGTCTGAATACGCAACTAAGTACGTATTCCGGGAGCGGGGTGTTACAACTTATTTGCAAGTATTTCTTAAGTTGTGATTGGTATTTGCGAGGTTGCCATCAAGTAAATTTTAATTCCACATTATTTGTCATTTAGCATAGTCATCGCCTATTCACCCCCTTCTAGGTGATTTACAAAAATGACCGTTGGGGTTACCGGTCGACCAGGCGGTCGACCGTCCCCAAGGCAATGCCTAGTAGTCGACCGGACCAAACCGAGAGTTAGGTTGATCCAATCGGTTGACCGTTCGGTCGATGGGCCCTAAGACATGGGCTTGCGCACGTCCTTGTGCATGTCGGTTGACTGACCGGTCGACCGAGCCCTGGTTCGTCGACCGCCAGCAGCCCAGATCAGGGATTATAGGTTGAAAAATGCGGTCTTTTAAATACCTATAAATTCCCATAAAAAACATAAATTTTAAAAAAATAAGTTCCACGTAAATATTGAAGTACAAATATGTGTGATCATAATCAATACATATTACAAACAATTTGAACTATTTATGAGGTATAGAAATTTAAGTTTAAAATAAAATCGTATTTCCAAAAACCAACTTTGAAATGAAAACCGATTTTTCTATAAACTTGTATAAATATAAAAATAAGATATTGAAACGCATTTGAAGCATAGATTGTATAGATAGAATCCAATCCACACTGTAAATGATATATCTTTGTTTTTGATAATAAATCTCAAAGTAAGTTTTGATAAATACAAAACTTGAAACCATGAACTAGAAACATCAAAATAAGTTTTTAGACAATTTGAAGCAATAATATATATAGATGAAATCCAATACACATATAACCATGTAAACTCGTTTGATAAAATCTATTCATAAAACGATATATGTATCCTTGAAAATCCAAAACAGTTAAACCGAAACCAAAACTATTTAACCTTGTGAATACTTGAGCATATCAAAACTAAACTATCCTTACACAAGATCTAAACTAAAAACAAACCTAAACCAAAGTCTTCTCGGCGATCTTCGTCTCCAAGACGACTCGATCCAAACACAATTCATAGAGCTTGACTCCTCTCAAGTACTTGATGCGATCTTGAAGCGTGAGCTCTTGAATCAACATGTGATAGTATCAAAACTTGACTTTGAATCCTTTGTTAAAGTTAAACACCTACTAAGATCTTGAACAATATCTGAAACTTAATAAAAACAAGATCATTAGTAACTTAACTTCATAAGTTAGTCATCATCAAAACTAAAGTGAAAGGCCTTTGGGCTAACAAGAAGTAATCCAATTTACCAAGCGGAACAAGAAACCAGGATTCATGTTGAAGCTAGATTTTGAAAAGGCATATGATACAGTGGAATGGAACTGCATCCGGGAAGCCTTACACTCCTAGAGCTTCCCACCTTTACGGATTTCTTGGATTACTCTTTGGTTGTGATCCGCGAGAGTGATAATTCCAGTAAATGGCACTCAAGGAAAGAAAATCTCTTGTAAAAAGGGCTTGAGACAAGGAGATACTCTTTTCCCACTGATTTCGTGCTTGTGGTAGACAGAGTTCACCATATGATCACCAGATGCAGGGCAGGAGGTCTCCTTAAGGGCTTGGGATGTCAAGACGTCACCAACGCGATTGTAAATTTACAATACGCAGAGACACTCTAATTTTTGGAAAGGAAAACATAGTGTAGGCGATGATTCTAAAATCAATCTAACGCTACTACGAAAAATGGTCCGACCTTAAGATCAACTCCCACAAAATCTCATTTCCTACTTTGACATCCATAATTCCCACTTGCAATGTGTTACAGTTACTCTTTAAAATATGTGATATTAAAATATTAATTTTTAATATTGTGATTAATATTTTTTAATTTTAATTTTTTTATAAAATATTTTAATATCTGATGATTTATTAATATTTTAGTTTTTATTAATTTTAAATTTTAATAATTTTAAATAATTTTAATAGTTTTTAATATTTAAAATTTTATTATTGTTTTAATAATAAAAATAATAATATTGATATGAGGTCCAATATTTAATAATAATTAATATTTTTATTATTATCTTATTAATTTATTTTTATTAGTTTAATATTTTAATATTATATTATTTTTAATTATTAATTTAATTTTTATTAATATTTTATTAACAAATTTATCATAAATTTTATTTTTTTTAATAGTAGATTTAATTTAATAATATTGGTATTATTTAAAACACCAAACAGTTAATTTTGTGTTAACTTTCCCACTTATATTTCCACATTACTAATCAAATATTGTAAACATAATAAACTTTTTCATTTACGCTTTCACATTGCAACCAAACATCGTAAAATTTACTTGCACAAATTCTAATTTTTCATTTATACTTTCATTTATATATCATCCTCATTTTCCACTTGTATTTTTTCCTCCCATTTGCAGTAAGATCGAACTAAATGTGTCTCATCTTGTGTCTCACTCGTCGTTCTACAACTATTCGACGGTGGAACCATTGTAACAATGCAACTTGAGCATGACAAACAACATTTGCACTACAATATGACAATATAATTACTATTGTCAAACCCCTACATTCATTTTTTCTACTTTGAAAGTTTGTTCTTGCAAAAACAATTGAAACATTTTTGCTCAAAGAGTAGCCAAATGCTACGAGAGGAGTATATTTTTGTGCAAGTATAAAACTAGAATTCTTGAACTACAACTACAAAAAGATGACAGATAGTACCTTTTCCAAAGAGCAGGATCCCGTCCCATAGCTGTAAAACTGTCTGGCGACTCAAGAATAAGTTTCTCTGAGGCATTATCTCAGACACCCTGCAGGCCTTCTCAAACCACATGTTGATTTGAATATCAAACAAATAATCTTACGTTGGCTAAACATTGGGATAATCTTAGGTATATAAAGATTTGGTTACTCCACCTAATAGGTTAATCGTTTGAAATGGTGTCCCAAGTCCTTATAAGTGATATCAAAATCATGCCCCAAACTTACTAGTGTGTGAGAGTGACGTTCGATCACCAAATGGGAATAAAAAAAGTGCTAGTCGTGTGTCGGTGATGTTTGACTACCAAAAGGACAAAAAAAATGATACGGTGGACCAGAAGCCAATCGTGCTCTCAAGAATTTAGCAGCAATGTTTACGTGAAGAAGAGTAACAGGATTTTCATACTCTTTTCATTATAACCTGATATATTTTCTTTAATCTTTTCGGTAATTTGCTAACCCCTCTCAGACCCCAACTCTTCTAGCACCTCAGCATCAATTCCAAATTTCCCATGTCTCCTGCAAAGCAACGTAAGTCACCCGAAGAAAAGGGCAGTGTGGCCCAGGAGACATGGGCCTTGGATGCCGGCTTGTAGTTTTAAAGACGAGCCTAATTATTTCTCATTTTTAATATTTTACCTCTCAGAGTTTTCCTCCAGACACTTAGATTCGATTCATTTGTGTGAACCATACATACATACAATGAGAGACAATCTCACATTGACATATTTAATTAGTTCTCTTATAATTTCTTGTAACATGTACGTAAAATTCACGCACATAACATTTTTCAATACACTCAACCCAATTATTTGTGTGTGGCTCACACGTGGAACCGAACCCCCAACAACTTGCGAAGGCAAAGGCAAGAATTTAGAAAGAAAAACGACAAGGAATCATATGGCGGTTTCACTGTAGAATAATTTTTCAGAAGAATTTCATACGCGTTGCAAATCTCATGCCTTGGATTTCAGAGTGACGGCTCTCTGCCATTTGGCCTGATCTAATGTCAAGAAGATCTAGTTCAAAGATCTCTGATCAATCAGAATAATAATTGAACCCTGCAGAGAGTGGTCGCATCAAGCAAGATCAAGTTTTCAAGAAAATTCTGGGAGCATACAGTTCAAGAGTATAATTGCTCTACAAATGCCCTCGAACCATTAATCCCTCCCACGTACTAGTGAGAAAATTGAGGATGCAACCCGAATGAAACATGGCGACTTCTCGACTGAGCTTGAAGCTTTTGATAGATACCAAGAGCAAGAAAGTCCTGTTCGCTGAGGCTGGAAAAGATGTGGTAGATTTCCTCTTCAGCCTTCTCTCAATGCCTATAGGTTCAGTCATCAAGCTCCTCACGAAACAGAAAATGGTGGGCTGCATAGGTAGCCTCTACAAGAGCGTGGAGAGCTTGGATGAGACCTACTTTGAGTCCAATCAAGACAAGGGCTTGCTCCTCAGTCCATCAACAGCTTCGCCTTCGAGGAACACCCTCTTCTTGACTGAGGCGAGCTCGACCACATCTGCTGCAACGAAATTCTACAGGTGCTCATACATGGGCTACGAAGGATGCAAAAGCAACTACACTGACGTCTATGGTACGCGCTGCCCTGGTAACTGCTGTCACCAGATGACTGTCGAGATGCGCTGCGTGGGTCCCAATTCTGGGACTGTGGCCGGTGCTGCTGCAGCAACTGGACAAAGTGGTGGGTTCGTGAGGCATGGTGACTTACACTGTGATGGATGATCTCACTGTGACACCCATGTCCACCATCTCTAGCATCACCATACTGAATAAATTCAATGTTAAGGATGTGGGCTCGCTGGAGGAGCGAACTGTGAATCTGGGATGAAAGAGGTGAGCAAGATAGCAAATTTTACTTTCCATCTTTCCGTTTGTTTGCAAGTTTTTTAGGTTAACTGTGAATATTTTAGATTTTAGTTGATTTATTTGGAAATATTTGTTAGGGCCTGGAGCTGCTGAAGGGGTCTCTGCAGTCGATGACGGTTCTCACTGATGTGTTTCTTGGCAAGAAGACTCCAATCAGATGAAAGCTGGGTGCTTGAACTTTTTGGACCTTTCGTTGTGCTCTTTTTTTTTTTTGAACTTTGAAGGCTAGTACTAGGGTTTAAAGAAGTTGTTAATGACTCAGTGATGCATTTTGTCAAACACAAGAATGTTAATTTTGGGGTGTGATCTTGGATGTAATGTATCTGATCTACTGCTAAATTATGTAAGAAAACAATGGTTCTATCCTTAAACTGCTTGCGGTGTTGTTTGATTTCTAGTTGCACTGCATCTTAGGACAGTGGATGGTTAATGGACTACGCAGATTAAGCAGTACAGTTTCTCACAAAATTTCTGGTGGTTAAAAACAGAAGCAATTAGTTGAGCCAATTCTCGCTGAATTTGTTTTCTAAACAAAATTTGATCCTTAAAGTTAAATGTTTACTTCGCATTTAACTTCGCTCTCATGTGTGGTTTACAAACATCATGCAAAATGACAAGGTATCTAATACTCGTCCTCAGGATCCTTTTTCCTTTCTTCTTTTTTGTCCTTTTCCTTCTTAATAGTGGCTTTAATGTTAAAAAGGTTATTGTCAGATATGTGGATTTAGTTAGGGCCTAAATAGAGATGGCTAACGGTTTGTCAGACGAATCCGTTAAGGAGTTCAATGAGACACGTTGAATTTCTGGGAACGAATCGGGTTCCTTGACCTGATTGGCTAATCGGATTTGTCAAGACGGGTTGGACCCGTCTCAATTTTTTTTTTTGGAAAAAATCGAATATACCCTTTAAATATTAAAACTTACATTAAGATTTTTTTTTAAATTTAAAGTTACAAAGAAAATCTTGGAAAAAATATAAAATAAGAAAAAATGTCAAAAATTATAAAAAATTATTAAAATTGAAATATACAAATTACAAGCTTTTTTTTGCTCGGTAGTTATTTTAATAATATTAAAACTCAATGTACAAATTACACAAAAGCTACTACATCATACAATGTACATAAAAATTATGCTGGTGGTTCTCTATTATTCATCCTCATCAGGTTCAAATTCTTCGTCTAAAATGGCTTTTCTTTGTGTGTGTTTTTCTACATCGAACTAGTTCTTTAAGCAAAGAGTCATCTCTAAGTGCTTTAGAGTCAGCTTGCTCCTTCAGAGCGTCAAAACTCTACCACAGAAAATGCGCTCTCGGACGTTATTGTAGAGACCGGAGGTATTAACATATCTCGAGCCATAGTGGAAAGAACAGGAAATTATTTCTCTGTTTTTCCACCATGATAAAGCATCAAAGCTTTCCCATAGTTCATCTGTTGGATCTAATAATTATTGCATGGAAGATCCACGCAAAAACTAAAAGCCCCTTTATCAAGATCTAAGGGAAGGAGGGTTTAGGCATACTTGATTTCATCATGAAAGAGATGCCGAAGGTTGCACGATCTCGAGGACGTCGGTGTCTATCTCCAGCCACCAAGTTCTCTTTTTGATCCTTAGAGGAGATGAGAGACCTCCAAGAGAAAGATTAGGTAATAGTAGATGGTGGTGGAAAGGGAATCCTACACATGATATATATAGCATCAAGAAATCCTAGTTTAACTTATCATAGATCTAAACCCTTGATTGATAGCACGAGTTCCACACATGTAGATGAGTCTCACATCTTAATTTAAATACACTCATGGCTAACTGTAATTGAAACGTGTCTACACCCAAAACATTAGGCTTGATCAATTCTTTATTGGGTCCAACAACAGAGGCTTATAGAGACGGGTATATAAATTCAGTTAGACTTGCGTAGGCCCAAATTAATTTAGATTCTAATCCAAATAAGTCTAGCAATCTCCCACTTAGGCCAAACAAGTCATACTGGGAGAATGTAATACATAACTTTATGGTACCAAAACTTTAACTGTCAATAAACCACATTTCAAAATAATCTAGTCCATTAAGTATCCTGCTACCAAACATGGCGGTCGCTACCTTCTGTATAATCGAGGTAGGACCTTCCACATCACAAGTTTCAGAACCCTTAACGACATAAATCAAATGTGGACGTTTGGCATGAAAATGTCCTTTGATCAAATAAAGTATAAATTCTAACTAGTTTCCACTTTATGACCCCCCAACGAGTCTATCTTTATGACTCCAACGAGTCTAACTGCTAACAAACTCAATTGCGCAAATTAAACTCAAAAGAAATTTAAAGAAAGCAGTTATACTTTATTATCAGAATCAACAAATATACATAAAGTACACTTAGAAATAATGTCTGATACATAATATTATCCATTCTCACTAAATCAGATTATCATTATGACTAGCCATCCCCATATGAGCATTATGCTCCAAGAAGACTTTAAGTGGCAGTCCTTTAGTGAGTGAATCTATAATATTAAGAATAATAATATCAATATCAACAGACAAAATGTGATTCTGAATTCTATCTTTTATGATAAGAAACTTGATGTCGATGTGCCTCGACTTTGGTCGAACTCTTGTCAGTTTTGCATTAGAGCTCTGTAATTTTATTATCACAGTGTAGCTATAATGACCTCTTGACTAAATCCACTATGTGATGTAATCAGAAAAAATTAACCTGAAGTGAATTTCCTGTTGTGATATATCCAATATAATCTGAATCTGTGTATCCGATCAGCTATAATTGATCAAATTTTATGTAGTCTTCTGTAGATATCACATTACCTTCTTGGCAGTCTGAGTGATCAATTCCAGGATTTATCAAGTATCTGTCAAGATTCTCAATGATATATGCTATGTCTATACGGGTACAAACTTAAGCATACATCAGACTTTCCACCGCCAATGCATATAGAATGTCTTTCATTTGCTTTTTCTATAGGTTGTTCTTGGGACATTATCTCCTTTAGAGTAATTCTTCATGCCACATCTATGTAGCACCTTATCGATATAAGTCTTTTGTGATAAATCTAATGTTCCACGTGTCCTGTCACGTTGAATCTAGACGTCTATCACAAAAAAAAAAAACATCTTCAAGATCTTTCATCTCAAAATTCTTTGAGAGAACTTTTGGTCTCAAGTAAAAGAGTCGCATTGTTCCTTGCTAGTAGAATGTCATCCACATATAGCACAAAAAAGATAAGGCTACTCTATTTAAATTTATGGTAATGCATTGATTATCTACATTTTCCTTAAAACCAAAATCGGATATTACTTGATCAAATTTCAAATACCATTGACGGAATGCTTGGTTTAAAATGGATTTCTTTAATTTGCACACCAAATATTATGAATCTTTGGCTTCAAAATTGTTTGGTTGTACCAAATAGATTTCTTTTTCAATATAACCATTAAGGAAGACAATCTTAATATCCATTTGGTGTAACTCTAGGTCAAAGTGGGCCGCTAGTGCCATGATATTTTAAAAGAATCCTTCATGAAAAACGAGAGAAAATCTCCTTATAGACAATGCTCTCTGTTTGAGTGAATCCCTTTGCGACAATACTGCCTCACACCTTTCGACATTGCTTTTCGAATCCCACTTGGTTTTAAACACCCATTTACAACCAATTGGTTTCTTTCCTTTAGGCAACTCTACTAAATTCCAAACATCATTGTCCTTCATGAATTTTAACCTTTCTTTCATGGTATTTGACCACTTAGTGGAGTGAATGCTGAGTTTGACCTAATTCAACGATGTGGGGTCATCCTCTAACCCTATGTCAAACTCATGCTCTTAGAGATAAACTATATAGTTATTTGCAATGGCTGATCTCCTCTCCTTAGTTGATCTCCTAGGCACTTGTGGTTGAGAATTTTCAGGTTCTACCTCATCAGCAGGATGAACTGTATCTGTACCTTGTAAGGGTACAACTATATTTTCATTCTGAAGTGGAATAACTACTTCATCATTTGAAACAGTTATCATGGGTATAACAATATATTCTTTCTCAAATGTGAAATCCTTATATAGTTGGCTCTCACTGTTCTGAATATCCTCAAAAAAAAAAATAGCATTATACGTCTTTATGTTCTTAGTGAAGGGACGGTAAAACCTAAAGCCTCTATACCTCTCAGAATACCCTACAAATAAATAGCTAATTGTCTTTGAGTCTAACTTCGTCTCATATGATATATAAGGTTGAGCTTCCGCTGGACTACCCCAAACATCTAGATGCTTAATACTGAGAGATTTTTCAGTTAATAACTCATATAGAATTTTAGTTACTGTTTTACTAAGTACTCTATTAAGAAACTAGACAATCGTTTTTGAGGTGTCACTCCTTAATAACTTTGATAGAGTAGTGTGGCTATCATACTCCTAACCCTGTCCTTTAGTGTGTGATTTCGTCTCTCAGCAACACCATTTTGACAAGGTGTCCCTGGCATGGTGTATTGGGCTACAATACCACAATCTTCCAGAAAATTGGCAAAAAATCCTGGACATCTACCTGATCCGTCGTATCTTCCATAGTGCTCACCACCACGGTCAGATCTAACAACTTTAATCTTTCTATTCTGTTGATTTTCAACTTCAGTTTTATAGATTTTAAACACATTCAGTGATTGAGATTTCTCATGAATCAAGTATAGGTGCCAATAACGAGAGTAATCGTCTGAAAAAGTAATGAAGTATCTGTAGCATTCCAGGAAGCTGTAGGAATAGGCCACAAATGTCTATATACATCAAATCTAAGACTCGTGAACTTCGTCTAGCACCAAACTTCTTAATGTTTCTTTAATTAATGTTCGCTTAGTGTCTAAACTATTCACATATAAAAATTCAGATATGAAACATGAAGTTTCAATTTATAAAGCCATCAATCAGAATTCTAGTAGTAACAACTTTAGATTTGAAAAGTAGACTAAGCATTTCATTACCAAGAGTGACAATAAAACCAGATCTGTCTAACAATAAAATAGAAATACAAATCCGCCTAAAAGGACGGTACATATAAAGTCTCATCTAAATCTAAAATAAAAAACTAGAATCTAATCTAAACTTACAAACTCCAACACCTTCAACTGTAACTTTATTTTCATCACCCATGTATCCGTATCGCTCAGCTAGAATGGGCCTCCGTTGGGTTTGAAGATTCCGCATTGAATCGTTTATGTGAATTATCGATCCACCATGTATGATGTGATACTAAAGCTAAATTAATTTCAGAACAAACATAAATATGAGATATACTCTTTTTAATTAGTCATTTCTGATACTTTATGCAATCCTACTTGAGGTAACCTACTATCTTGTAGAAAAAGTATGCAATGAGCTTAGGCTTCTTCTCCTGCGCTTTTATCGCTTAAGATCAGCAAATGTAGTGGTGTCTATGTTTCTCCCTTTAGTTTTACTTTTTCTTTTCTTATTAGAGGCGTTACCCTGAAATTGTAAGTGCGCACTTCCAGTCTTATTTCAATCTCTCTTCTTCCCAGACACAGTGACTAATGAGCTCAGTGAGACTCCACTTTCCGTTTGAACATTATAATAATCTTAAAAAAGGTCTTTATAAGAAAAGAGATTAGAATGAAGTGCACTAAGATCTCTTCAGAGAGTTTCAATTTCAGTGTTTTTAGTTTAGAAACAAGATTGGACATTTCATTAATGTACTCTCTTATGTTTTCTTTGCCGTTGTAGCGCATATTTATCAGCTTGCTAAGATGCATGCTGGCCTCAACTTTATTCGATTTAGTAAACCGATCGGTTACTTCAGGTAAGAAACTCTTAGCACTATCTTTATCAGGCATAAAACCCTTAATAGTCATAGGAATAATGTGCTTCATGACCATTAAACACATCTTGTTAAACATTTCTCACTTATCATAATTGGCTTTTTCTTTAACTGAACTCTTGTTAGTGATAGTAGGGGTCCATCATTTTTTAAGGTGTAGTCTAGGTCCATAAATCCAAGAACGATCTTTTACGTAGTCATACCACTTCTTAAAATTTGTACCATTCATTTAGACTACATAAGTATGCAATTTCTCATCAATTTAGCATAATATTGCATTTAATAAAATTCTACTGTAATAACCATAAAAAATTGAATTTCAGAAAATGTAACCAGTTTAACCTATAGAGCCGTCGATCAAACTTTCAGAACAAGTTGTGTCTCTTTATGCCAACATTATACTTGCCCAATATAGATACTTTAAAGTCTAGGTCCTCTGTAAGAGAACAGTTTTCCTTTGGACCGACTGCCCTTTTATAAGATTAATCTCAAAGTTAAAATTATCTATATCGACCATATAATATATGTAATGACCCGGCCATAATGACAATCTTCCTTTGGACTGATTGCTATA